>JAPXFQ010002217.1:0-136566 GCA_028564705.1 Apricaphanius iberus
CCCTTATTACTATTCACCTCTAAACTGGACTCTTATTAAGGGACGGCCCAATGCGATGCATGGAGGCAGTGCTAATCCATTGCAAAGCAATGTATTGCACTGCCTCCATGCAATTGCATGGGCAGTCCCTTATTATTCTTCACTCCTAAACGGACTCTTATTAAGGGACGGCCCAATGCAATGCATGGAGGCAGTGCAAATCCATTGCAAAGCAATGTATTGCACCTGCCTCCATGCAATTGCATGGGCAGTCCCTTATTATTCTTCACTCCTAAACTGGACTCTTATTATTATTTATTATTCTTCCGCCACCGTTAATGCGGGTCGTACCGTAGCGTGTACCCCCACAATATATACATCAAAACGACCGGCTCGATCGCGACATCCGGGCTATTACTTTTATAAGCGATTGGAGTTATTTATAAACGATTGGAGTTACCATGGCGACGTAATAAGCGAAAAACCACGCCAAAAAATGCCCAAAATCCCCATAGGAAATGAATGGAAAAACGGCCAAAAATCATGAAAATCCACTAATTTTGAAGATTTACTGTGTAGCCATACAATAACCTAAAAAATCCATTAAAAATTCAGATTATAGCCACGTCCGTGCTGTGTTCAGCATTGAAGACCGCATGTCGATAGCTGTTACGGTTTTGTCACAATTTGACTTTGTTCGACCCAAAGTTTGCCCCAAATCGACATTTTTAGAGTGGAGCAGCTCGTTAAGCAGAGTGTGGAGTGATGAACGTTTGGAAGGTCCTCATAAAAATTTTACTCGACGTCACGGCCACATATTTCGCACTAGTGACATGATTTTCGGTCATGAAATAGAGCCGCCCTTTGTGATTCTCAGGATCATTTCAAAATGTCCCTATGTCGCACGGTTTTCTCTCAGCGAGCTCTAGATCGTTCAAAGTGGAACCCAGTTTTAGGGCTTTTCGCCTATAGTTTATCATTGTGGCTGGTCAGGATTATCTCAGCCAGAGAGATGTTCTTAGTCATTTTTCTCTCGCTCCCTCTCGGACTGTGAATAAGGTAGAGACTTCTGCTTTGGCATGAACGAAGACAAATGATACATCTCGCTCACACTTCAAGAATTTTTCCGATACCTTGTACGGTTTTCGAATGGGAACGATTTGTTCGGCACACTTTTTGGACTTTTTTCTTAAAATTGAAGCTCTTAATCATCTTAAGTGTTTGCAGCTGCTGCAGTTTTCACTCACACTTGTTGCTGGGGAAACGGAGCACCTTTGATCAGAGTTCACTAAAGTTCATTCCACAGTATATACATATTGAAGGCCTATTAAACCCCACTTAAACACAGGTTATGCTATGCAGTACTATAGAGAGAAGTACTACAAACAAGTCTATGTGTCAGTCCATCTGTCTTTGTCTTTCTGACCATGTCTATGTCTTTCTCAGTCCCCCTGGTTCTGACTGTACCAGATTACATGTGAATAAGATAGAGAGTTGTGCTTTGAAATAATTGAACACAAAGGATAAATATCGCTAACACTCCAATAATTTTCCTGATAGCTGCTATCGTTTTCGAATGGGAAAGGTTCGTTCGCAGCTGTTTAACACTCTGAACATGGAGAGGAGACAACAGATCATATGGCCTAAAACTCAATGTTATATGTATGTCTGTGATGGCGTAGTGGTTAAGGAAGAGGGTTTGCATCCCAGAGATACTGGGTTCAAATCCAGGAGCGAGAAGCAAATAATTTTTCTCTGCTGAAAGCTGAACTGGGAGACAAGACAACAGATCATATGGCCTAAAACTCAATGTTGTATAACTGATGTTGTAGTGTGACTGTGAAGGAACAGGAATACAATGCAAGAGGTAGTGGGTTCGAATCCCAGGGGAAGCAAAATTTTTTTTTTCTTGTTTGAAAGCTGGAACCAAAATCCCTATGTTATACACAGTACTACATTGCACGTGTATGCATTTTAGTTGATTTCAGCCTTTTCAGTATATTTTCATACTAATCCTATTAATACTAATGCCAACATCTTAGCTAGCATTAGCATGCTAGTTAGCATTACCATGCTAGCTGTTGCTAGCATTTTAGCTAATTTTAGCTTTTTGACTATATTTTTGTACTGAATGGGATTATAGTAATGCCAAAATGTTAGCTAGCATTAGCATGCTAATTAGCATTAGCATGCTAGCTGTTGTTAGCATTTTAGCTAATTTTAGCTTTTTGACTATATTTTGGTACTGAATGGGTTTATAGTATTGCCAACATGTTAGCTAGCATTAGCATGCTAGTTAGCATTAGCATGCTAGCTCTTGTTAGCCTTTTAGCTAATTTGAGCTTTTTGACTATATTTTGGTACTGAATGGGTTCATGGTAATGCCAACATGTTAGCTAACATTAGCATTAGCATGCTAGCTGTTGTTTAGCATGCACACCGTGGCCGTCCCTTCTCTAAATTTCCTGAAATTTTCTAGTTATTATTTATTATTCTTCCGCCACCGTTAATGCGGGTCGTACCGTAGCGTGCACCCCCACAATATATACATCAAAACGACCGGCTCGATCGCGACATCCGGGCTATTACTTTTATAAGCGATTGGAGTTACCATGGCGACGTAATAAGCGAAAAAACACGCCAAAAAATGCCCAAAATCCCCATAGGAAATGAATGGAAAAACGGCCAAAAATCATGAAAATCCACTATTTTTGAAGATTTACTGTGTAGCCATACAATAACCTAAAAAATCCATTAAAAATTCAGATTATAGCCACGTCCGTGCTGTGTTCAGCATTGAAGACCGCATGTCGATAGCTGTTACGGTTTTGTCGCAATCTGACTTTGTTCGACCCAAAATTTTCCCAAATGATGATTTTTAGAGTGGAGCAGCTCGTTAAGCAGAGTGTGGAGTGATGAACTTTTGGAAGGTCCTCATCAAAATTTAACTCGACGTCACGGCCACATATTTCGCACTAGTGACATGATTTTCGGTCATGAAATAGAGCCGCCCTTTGTGATTCTCAGGATCTTTTCAAAATTTCCCTATGTCGCACGGTTTTCTCTCAGCGAGCTCTAGATCGCTCAAAGTGGAACCCAGTTTTAGGGCTTTTCGCCTATAGTTTATCATTGTGGCTGGTCAGGATTATCTCAGCCAGAGAGATGTTCTTAGTCATTTTTCTCTCGTTCCCTCTCGGACTGTGAATAAGGTAGAGACTTCTGCTTTGGCATGAACGAAGACAAATGATACATCTCGCTCACACTTCAAGAATTTTTCCGATACCTTGTACGGTTTTCGAATGGGAACGATTTGTTCGGCGCACTTTTGAATGAAAAAGTCTAAATCTAAGCTGTTAATCATTCTAAAGTGTTTGCAGCTGCTGCAGTTTTCACTCACACTTGTTGCTGGGGAAACGGAGCACCTTTGATCGGAGTTCACTAAAGTTCATTCCACAGTATATACACATTGAAGGCCTATTAAACCCCACTTAAACACAGGTTATGCTATGCAGTACTATAGAGAGAAGTACTACAAACAAGTCCATGTGTCAGTCCATCTGTCTGTCTTTCTGACCATGTCTCTGTCTTTCTCAGTCCCCCTGTCTGCCTTTACCATTTCATCTGTGAATAAGATAGAGAGTTGTGCTTTGAAATAATTGAATACAAAGGATAAATATCGCTAACACTCCAATAATTTTCCTGATAGCTGCTATAGTTTTCGAATGGGAAAGGTTCGTTCGCAACTGTTTAACACTCTGAACATGGAGAGGAGACAATAGATCATATCGCCTAAAACTCAATGTTATATGCATGTCTCTGATGGCATAGTGGTTAAGGAAGAGGGTTTGCATCCCAGAGATACTGGGTTCAAATCCAGGAGCGAGCAGCAAATAATTTTTCTTTGCTGAAAGCTGAACTGGGAGACGAGACAACAGATCATATGGCCTAAAACTCAATGCTGTATGACAGATGTTGTAGTGTGACTGTTAACGAACAGGAATACAATGCAAGAGGTAGTGGGTTCAAATCCCAGGAGGAGCAAAAATTTTTTTTTTCTTGTTTGAAAGCTGGAACCAAAATCCCTATGTTATACACAGTACTACATTGCACTTGTATGCATTTGAGTTGATTTCAGCTTTTTCAGTATATTTTCATACTAATCCTATTAATACTAATGCCAACATCTTAGCTAGCATTAGCATGCTAGTTAGCATTACCATGCTAGCTGTTGCTAGCATTTTAGCTAATTTTAGCTTTTTGACTATATTTTTTTACTGAATGGGTTATAGTAATGCCAACATGTTAGCTAGCATTAGCATGCTTGTTTGCATTATGCATGTAGCTACAGTCGCATTTTAGCTATTTTAGCTTTTTGACTATATTTTGGCGTACTGACATGGGTTTATAGTGAGGGCAGTTAGCGGGTCTGTTTCGTATGTAGTTAGCATTAGCATGCTAGCTGTTGTTAGCATTTTAGCTAATTTTAGCTTTTTGACTATATTTTGGTACTGAATGGGTTTATAGTAATGCCAACATGTTAGCTAACATTAGCATTAGCATGCTAGCTGTTGTTTAGCACCCACACCGTGGCCGTCCCTTCTCTAAATTTCCTGAAATTTTCTAGTTAAGGGACGGCCCAATGCAATGCATGGAGGCAGTGCAAATCCATTGCAAAGCAATGTATTGCACTGCCTCCATGCAATTGCATGGGCAGTCCCTTATTACTCTTCACTCCTAAACGGACTCTTATTATTCTTCTTATTTATTTATTATTCTTCCGCCACCCTTAATGCGGGTCGTACCGTAGCGTGCACCCCCACAATATGTACATCAAAACGACCGGCTCGATCGCGTGATGTGTGCTATTACTTTTATTGGCGATTGGAGTTACCATGGCGACGTAATTAGCGAAAAACCACGCAAAAAGAAGCCCAAAATCCCCATAGGAAATGAATGGGAATAGGAGTCAAAAAACATGAAAATCACCGATTTTTGAAGATTTACTGTGTCACCATACAATAACCTAGCAACACCATTCGAAATCCAGATTGTAGCCACGTCCGTGCTGTGTTCAGCATTGAAGACCGCATGTCGATAGCTGTTACGGCTTTGTCACATTTGACTTTGGTAACGACCAAGTTTGCCCCAAATCGACGAGTTAGAGTGGAGCAGCTCCGGTTAAGCTGACGTTTGGAGTGAATGAACTTTTTGGGAGGTCTATAAAAATTTTAACTCGACGTCTCGGCCACATATTTCGCATACTAGTTGACATGATTTTTCGGGTCATTGAAATAGGGGAGCCGCCCTTTGTGATTCTCAGGATCATTTCAAAATTTCCCTATGTCGCACGGTTTTCTCTCAGCGAGCTCTAGATCGCTCAAAGTGGAACCCAGTTTTAGGGCTTTTCACCTATAGTTTATCATTGTGGCTGCTCAGGATGTTCTTAGTCATTTTTCTCTCGCTCCCTCTCGGACTGTGAATAAGGTAGAGACTTCTGCTTTGGCACAAACGAAGAGAAATGATAAATCTCGCTCACACTTCAAGAATTTGTCCGATACCTTGTACGGTTTTCGAATGGGAACGATTTGTTCGGCGCACTTTTTGGAGTTTTTTTCTTGAAATTGAAGCTCTTAATCGTCTAAAGTGTCTGCAGCTGCTGCAGTTTTCACTCACACTTGTTGCTGAGGAAACGGAGCACCTTTGATCAGAGTTCACTAAAGTTCATCCCACAGTCTATATACATTGAAGGCCTATTATACCCCACTTATACAGAGGTTATGCTATGCAGTACTATAGAGAGAAGTACTACAAACAAGTCCATGTGTCAGTCCATCTGTCTGTGTCTTTCTGACCATGTCTCAGTCTTTTCTCAGTCCTGTCTGCCCTATACCATTCATCTTGTGTATAACATAGAGAGTTGTGCTTTGAAATAATTAACCACAAAGGATAAATCTTGCTAACACTCCAATAATTTTCCTGATAGCTGCTATAGTTTTCGAATGGGAAAGGTTCGTTCGCAGCTGTTTAACACTCTGAACTTGGAGACGAGCCAACAGATCATGTGGCCTAAAACTCACAGCTATTTGTGTGGCTTTGGTGGTGTAATGGATAAGGAGCAGCGTTGGCATGTCAGAGATACTGGGTTCGATTCCAGGCGCAGCATATATTTTTTCTTTGCTGAAAGCTAAACTGGGTGACGAGACAACAGATCATATTGCCTAAAACTCAAAGCTGTATGACAGATGTTGTAGTGTAACTGTTAACAAACAGGAATACAATGCAAGAGGTAGTGGGTTTGAATCCCAGGGGGAGCAAGTTTTTTTTTTTTCTTGTTTGAAAGCTGGAACCAAAATCCCTATGTTATACACAGTACTACATTGCACTTGTATGCATTTTAGTTGATTTCAGCTTTTCCAGTATATTTTCATACTAATCCTACTAATACTAATGACAACATTAGCTAGCATTAGACATGTAGTTAGCATGATCAGCTAGTTGTTGTTAGCATTTCAAGCTAATTTTAGCTTTACATACAGTAGGTGCTGAGAACCAACGGGATTGATAGTATGCCAACGTCTGTCTGACCGATTATACACTGCAAAGAAAAGCATGCTAGCTGTTGTTAGCATTTTAGCTAATTTGAGCCTTTTAGCTTTTGGTCTATATTTTGGTACTGGAATGGGTTTATATTACTTCAACTGTTAGCACATTAGCATTAGCATGTAGTAGCTTTAGCATGCACACCGTGGCCGTCCCTTCTCTAAATTTCCTGAAATTTTCTAGTTATTATTTATTATTCTTCCGCCCCCGTTAATGCGGGTCGTACCGTAGCGTGCACCCCCACAATATATACATCAAAACGACCGGCTCGATCGCGTGATGTTAGCTATTACTTTTAGTGGCGATTGGAGTTACCATGGCGACGTAATAAGCGAAAAACCACGCCAAAAAATGCCCAAAATCCCCATAGGAAATGAATGGAAAAACGGCCAAAAATCATGAAAATCCACTCTTTTTGAAGATTTACTGTGTAGCCATACAATAACCTAAAAAATCCATTAAAAATTCAGATTATAGCCACGTCCGTGCTGTGTTCAGCATTGAAGACCGCATGTCGATAGCTGTTACGGTTTTGTCGCAATCTGACTTTGTTCGACCCAAAGTTTTCCCAAATGATGATTTTTAGAGTGGAGCATCTCGTTAAGCAGAGTGTGGAGTGATGAACTTTTGGAAGGTCCTCATAAAAATTTAACTCGACGTCACGGCCACATATTTCGCACTTGTGACATGATTTTCGGTCATGAAATAGAGCCGCCCTTTGTGATTCTCAGGATAGTTTCAAAATTTTCCTATCTCGCACGGTTTTCTTCAGGACTCTAGATCGCTCAAAGTGGAACCCAGTTTTAGGCCTTTTCGCCTATAGTTTATCATTGTGGCTGGTCAGGATTATCTCAGCCAGAGAGATGTTCTTAGTCATTTTTCTCTCGCTCCCTCTCGGACTGTGAATAAGGTAGAGACTTCTGCTTTGGCATGAACGAAGAGAAATGATATATCTCGCTCACACTTCAAGAATTTTTTCGATACCTTGTACGGTTTTCGAATGGGAACGATTTGTTCGGTGCACTTTTGAATGAAAAAGTCTAAATCTAAGCTGTTAATCATTCTAAAGTGTTTGCAGCTGCTGCAGTTTTCACTCACACTTGTTGCTGGGGAAATGGAGCACCTTTGATCAGAGTTCACTAAAGTTCATTCCACAGTCTATATACATTTAAACCTGTGTTTAACCCCACTTAAACACAGGTTATGCTATGCAGTACTATAGAGAGAAGTACTACAAACAAGTCAATGTGTCAGTCCATCTGTCTTTGTCTTTCTGACCATGTCTGTGTCTTTCTCAGTCCCCCTGTCTGCCTGTACCATTTCATCTGTGAATAAGATAGAGAGTTGTGCTTTGAAATAATTGAACACAAAGGATAAATATCGCTAACACTCCAATACTTTTCCTGATAGCTGCTATAGTTTTCAAATGGGAAAGGTTCGTTTGCAGCTGTTTAACACTCTGATGGCGTAGTGGTTAAGGAAGAGGGTTTGCATCCCAGAGGTACTGGGATCAAATCCAGGAACGAGCAGCAAATAATTTTTCTTTGCTGAAAGCTGAACTGGGAGACGAGACAACAGATCATATGGCCTAAAACTCAATGCTGTATAACTGATGTTGTAGTGTAACTGTTAAGGAACAGGAATACAATGCAAGAGGTAGTGGGTTTGAATCCCAGGGGGAGCAAATTTTTTTTTTTTTCTTGTTTGAAAGCTGGAACCAAAATCCCTATGTTATACACAGTACTACATTGCACTTGTATGCATTTTAGTTGATTTCATCTTTTTCAGTATATTTTCATACTAATCCTATTAATACTAATGACAACATGTTAGCTCGCATTAGCATGCTAGTTAGCATTAGCATGCTAGCTGTTGTTAGCATTTTAGCTAATTTTAGCTTTTTGACTATATTTTTTTACTGAATGGGTTTATAGTATTGCCAACATGTTAGCTAGCATTAGCATGCTAGTTAGCATTAGCTTGCTAGCTGTTGTTAGCATTTTAGCTAATTTTAGCTTTTTGACTATATTTTTTTACTGAATGGGTTTATAGTATTGCCAACATGTTAGCTAGCATTAGCATGCTAGTTAGCATTAGCATGCTAGCTCTTGTTAGCATTTTAGCTAATTTGAGCTTTTTGACTATATTTTGGTACTGAATGGGTTTATAGTACAGCCAACATGTTAGCTAACATTAGCATTAGCATGCTAGTTAGCATTAGCATGCTAGCTGTTGTTAGCATTTTAGCTAATTTGAGCTTTTTGACTGTATTTTGGTACTGAATGGGTTTATAGTAATGCCAACATGTTAGCTAACATTAGCATTAGCATGCTAGTTAGCATTAGCATGCACACCGTGGCCGTCCCTTCTCTAAATTTCCTGAAATTTTCTAGTTAAGGGACGGCCCAATGCAATGAATGGAGGCAGTGCAATACATTGCTTTGCAATGTATTGCACTGCCTCCATGCAATTGCATGGGCAGTCCCTTATTACTATTCACTTCTAAACGGACTCTTTATTCTTTCACCGTTAATGCGGGTCGTACCGTAGCGTGCACCCCCACAATATATACATCAAAACGACCGGCTCGATCGTGTGAGGTGTGCTATTACTTTTATTGGCGATTGGAGTTACCATGGCGACGTAATTAGCGAAGAACCACCCCCAAAAACACGCATTGGAAATGAATGGAAAAACGGCCCAAAATCATGAAAATCACCTATTTTTGAAGATTTACTGTGTCACCATACAATAACCTAGCAACACCATTCGAAATCCAGATTGTAGCCACGTCCGTGCTGTGTTCAGCATTGAAGACTGCATGTCGATAGCTGTTACGGTTTTGTCACAATTTGACTTTGTTCGACCCAAAGTTTGCCCCAAATCGACATTTTTAGAGTGGAGCAGCTCGTTAAGCAGAGTGTGGAGTGATGAACTTTTGGAAGGTCCTCATCAAAATTTAACTCGACGTCACGGCCACATAGTTCGCACTAGTGACATGATTTTCGGTCATGAAATAGAGCCGCCCTTTGTGATTCTCAGGATCATTTCAAAATTTCCCTATGTTGCACGGTTTTCTCTCAGCGAGCTCTAGATCGCTCAAAGTGGAACCCAGTTTTAGGGCTTTTCGCCTATACTTTATCATTGTGGCTGGTCAGGATTATCTCAGCCAGAGAGATGTTCTTAGTCATTTTTCTCTCGCTCCCTCTCGGACTGTGAATAAGGTAGAGACTTCTGCTTTGGCATGAACGAAGAGAAATGATACATCTCGCTCACACTTCAAGAATTTTTTCGATAGCTTGTACGGTTTTCGAATGGGAACGATTTGTTCGGCGCACTTTTGAATGAAAAAGTCTAAATTATTATTATAACAGAGGATACCTGGTCAGGTTAAAAAAATCATATTAATGCGTGCAGATAGGTGCAGGTTTGTAAAATTGCACATGACTCTGCTACAAAAAGTGTATGACCTACTTTTACTGAAGTTATGTTGTTTTTTAAAACATAGGCTACATGAAAGACGTTGAACTAATTCTGCAAACTGGGAAACAATGTTTATTTTATAGGCGGCTTTGAAGATATACCGAAAATGTCGCACGACTGCAAAATGGGCCAACACCATTACGCCCACAATGCAATAGAAACATTCATAGGCTGTGAACCTTGGGGAATGTGGGCAGGCCTGAGTCATCTGTGCACAGATGCATAAAGTAGGTTATGCTGGATAATTACAACACCTTGCATTAGGGAATTTGCTAAGACGTTCACATATCATTGCTCTCTTGGCAGTGAGCAGCATTACAGTGCAGAAAGTGGCCACAGCGGCCTTGGGAGGGGTTGTTGGCTGTGGCTGCCTGGGTGTGCTCCAGGTAGCGCTTGGGTGGAGGTTGGGGTCTCGGCCTTGCCTCCTGGGCTTACCTGGGTCAGTGCCTTGGCTGCTGCTGTTGATCTGCTGCTCCTGTTTTAGCATCACTGCACTGGCTGACTGTTCATTTTAGAATTCATTATAAAATCTTTTTATTTGTGTTCAAATGTTTAAATGGTCTTGCTCCTTCGTACCTCTCTGAGCTTTTACATGTGCACTCCCCCACGCGGTCCCTCAGGTCAGCTGACCAGCTGCTCCTGGATCTACCACGAGTAAAGCGTGAGCTTAGGGGGACAGAGCTTTTTCTGTGGCAGGTCCAAGACTGTGGAATTCCCTGCCACTGCAGATTAGGCAAGCTTCTTCACTGTCCATGTATAAATTTCTTCTTAAAACCCACTTATTTCGCCTGGCTTTCAATTCTGCATGAGAGTTAGATTGTTTTATTTCAGTTTTATTTGTCATTAACAGCCTTATATTTTATCCATCTTATTTTACTGTTTTAAATTTTTGACTATTATATTGTATTTAATGTACAGCACTTCGTTCAGTTTTGGCTGTTTTTTAAGTGCTATATAAATAAAGTTGGCTTGGCTTGGTGCAGATGGCTCCCTTGATGGCCTTTTCTTATCTAAACTGGCTCATCTGTACTCAGCCCATTGTCCTTTCTATTGCCCATTTTAGTTTTGCTCTGGAGTGTGTCTGCACCAGTGTTATTATTATTAACGAAAACAAACAAAATAACAAAAACTAGAAGTAACTGTTAACTGAAATAAAAATAAAAACGAAAATTTAAAACAAAATGAAAACTAACTGAAACTGTAACGAGCGCTCACAAAACTAACTGAAACGAACAAAATGTAATGAGAAAATCTGCTTAGTTTTCATTTCATACTGTGCCTCATAAATTCTAGAAGAATCATTTCTATGTCGCTCTCGCGTTGTCACCAGAAACAGATGCGATCATCTCTGTTGTGCCTTTTCCGTCTCACAAACTGCCCTGATAAAAACAACAGAACAGGAAAGTTGGATACAATCCCATTGACTCGCTGCCTTTCAAGGCAAATTAAAGATGTCTTTGGATTGCAAGGTATCAGGAGAAGTGTTTGAAACGATGATTAAACAGTCTGCAGCAAAAACTTCATAACAGGTGAGCCACGACGGCTAACAAATAAGCCAACACTGCAACTGCAAACAACACCAATGGGAGCCAGTATTACACGGGAGTTGTGTAGCTGGTGTAGGTTGTGCATGTATCCGCTCTGTTGATGGACATATAATCCCTCTCTAGTTTATGGTTGTTGGTGGTTTTTACAGGCTGTACTGCATTATCCCAACACGTCAGTCAAGACGTCTGTGTTGCTGTAGTCTAGCGTCATGTCAGCAAAGGTTGAGAGAAAGTGCAAATGTGCAAAATGATCAAAAGCATTATAGTACGCATGATGGCTTGGCTTTTTTGTTGTGTTGCCCCTCAGTATTTGAACTTAAGTGAACTGTAGCACCTGCATTAATTGTTTGGCTTTTTAATGCGCAGGCACTGTTATTGTGTGCCATATTTCTTTTATAGTTGCCTGATTTGTATGGTTGTTAATCTGGTCCATGTCAATACAACTTTAAAAAGGCATAATTGTTTTCTGAGATTTTGTAATACAATTTTTCTTTTTGTTTTTTGTCTTGCCCCGTTCCACAACTTGTTGACAAAACTAAAACTAAAACTGAAACTAATAAAAACTAAACTGAAGCTAAGCATTTTCAAAAAACTAAAACTAAACTACCTAACAAATGGTAAAAACTAACTAAAAGTAAAATAGAATTTGAAATGAAATTTTTTTAACTATTATAACCCTAGTCTGCACATGGGTGTTGGATTATGGGGAAAGGGGTATAAATGTGATTATGTTTAAATTGTGGAGGGGGTGGAATGTGGCACATGTTAGGTCAATTTTAATCTGTAAAACACTTCGAGTTACATTTTTTTAAATGAAAAGTGCTTTTCCAATAAAGATTTAATTGATTTTAGATAACAAGATAACAGGATTGCTGTGGCGAATATGTTTCCTATTTTATTATAAACTGCTGTTGTTGTTAACTGTTTTAATCTACTCCAAAGTCCCAGGCTTCATCTGTTCTCCATTTCTGAATCGTAAACTAGCCACAGAAAAAACCTCTCTCGCTGGCAGCCCTGGATTTGTACTGTAAACGGGAAGAAGAACACACTAACAGCACAAGGCTACATCAACAACATCCTCTCAGGACGTCTTAAACAAAACAAAAAAAAACAAAACAAGATAGAATATATATATTCTTACTCGCAACCCGCAAGAAACTTCAGAGAGGACTCAGGAAATGTATTTATTTTTCGACCCGTGCAACAGCATTTATGTGGGTCACCGGTGGGTGGTCTGTCACATTGTAGGACTCTGAACTTCTGTGAAGTTGAAGTTTTCTGCGCGGAATGGCTAGGGTTTCAACAGGAAACTCTTTTTTAGTGTTGCATATTGTTTGTGTGAGTATATTATTAGGATAATATAGCAGACATTGTCCAAAGAAGATTTTAATGTTTTTTCCAAGCCAACAGCCTGGCTTTCAGTACCATTTGAAAAACAAGACAAAACAGGTAACCTATGGCTTTTAAATTTTGTTGATAGAATAGAATAGAATGGAACTTTATTTATCCCTGCAGAGGAAACTCAGGGAAATTGATTTTCCAGCCACAAAAATACCTCACCGAGAAGTATGAGTATAGCACTAGATGTGAATAGTACAAAAATAAATAAGATCATTTAATAGAGTTAGTTGGATTCAGTTCCATTTATTGCACTTTAGCATAAAAAAATTGTACAATCAATTTCTCCACACAATATCCGAAGCAAATTTATACAGGGAGGATTTCACAGATCTGTGCTCATCCCCTGCCACCACCCCCTTAACCCCTCCTGCCATGTGTGATGTTAAACAGTTTAATTGCCCCTGGGATGAAGGAGTCTCTGAATCTTTTTGTTCTACTACTAGGAAGGAGTAGCCGGTCACTGATAGTGTTTCTCTGGGTCCTGATGATAGCATGCAGAGTGGTTGGCATCATCCAGAATGACCAGCAGTTTGTTTAAAGTTCTCCTCTTTGCCACTGTCACCAGGGACTCCAGTTGGGACTCTACCACAGAGCTTGCCTGCCTGATTAGTTTGTTGAGTTTGTTCTCAGATCTCTTAGATGTGGTCCCGCCCCAGCACGACATTGCATAAAAGAGTTTTGGCAACCATTGACTGATAAAACATCTCCAGGAGCTTTCTGCAGATGTTGAAAGACAGCAGAAACGATTTTTAACACCTGTTATACACTGTTGTGCATATTGTAAGAAAGCAACGGGATGAATTTAAAAAAAAAAATTTTTTTAATTGACACTCTTAAGTGGCACTGATAGGGATAAACCCCAGGAAATGGGATTAACTACCTGTCCCTCTTTTCTTTTCAGTCCCAGACACCTTTGTCTTCTTTTCCTTTTCATCCTCTCCATTGCTGCCCATTTGTTTGAAAGCAACTGTATAAAATTGTGTAATCCAGTCTGCCATTTAGTGGTTATGTTGCATACTGGAAGCTGATTTAAATACACTTGCCATCCGTTTTGTTCAAGTATAAAAAGCAAATCCTAAAATGTCAACAAACAGTGCATTTAATGCAAAGGACTGTAATACAGAAAAAAAAGAATACTGTTATGTGTTTCCTTATATATTTGATCTATGATGTTACACACTGGGCCAGAAACAGAATTCTAGGTATTATTTTTTAGGAAATTGGCTGCAAAAGATTCTGTTCAGAAATGTATCTCCTACCATGAGAGTGGCTGTGGGAATGCCCATGGCTGTGTCCTCCCTTCAGCAGGCTCACAACTTTTTCGACAACCAAGAAGGTGATTATCCCCTCTGAGAACCCACAGACAGTAAGCCACCCCTGTGCAGGAAAAGTTGTGAGATCAAATCAGGAAAATATAAAAAAATAATTTATTGTTATAGTGTAACAGCTGAGGAAAAGAGATGCTAGGAATACCATGAGATTGTTTATCAGTTTGATCCCCATGATGGGAATGAGGCACTGTGGAGAACACAATGATGTAAGGAGACAGGTGTTAAATATTAAAAGGTGAAACTGCAGATCCTGCAGCTGTGATCTATGAAATGAAGAATTTTAGGAACAAAACAGTTTCATAAACAGATAAAAGTTTACATTTGCATAAGCACTGAAAATGAATACATTTACAAAGGAGACCTACCAAGAGCGTGTGGTAGGAGGTGCAGGAAAGCCTCACCCTGCAGTCAACCAGATGGGAAGCTCAGCAGCACCTTGAGCAGGTTCTGGTGCTGGTCACTGTTGGACTGGACTGGGATGAGAAACAGGATTAGGTAAGGAGCTGCGCTGATCAGCAGGGTGGCTCCGATAGCCTGTAGACAATGATGGGGGGACGTTTACTAATCTGGTTTATCTGGAGGGAAGAAAATGATGTCAATAAAAGATGTTACTCAAAAACTCAACACAAGGGGTTTGGGTTGGGTTTATAAAAGTGGAATAAAGCAGGATGAAATATTATTTTAAAATTGTATTAGTCAAATTTTTTCTTAGTCAGAAAAAATTAGATTTTAGGTTGTTTCAATAGAAAAGATTATTTCAAAATCAGTCTCCAGACATATCAGCCACAAGTAATTGTGATAATGTTTCCTCTTTGGTTTGGTTTACAAACCATGAAAGATTTTCCAGATCAGCCGTCTGAGCGTACCGGAGTCCAGAGCTCTACCAAGTCCCTCTTCTCGCCCTTCTTCTCTACTTCCCTCTTTACTCTCTGCTCCATGTGAGCGTCCATCTCCAGGAGAACGTGTATGTGTCCCTGATCGTGTACATTTGCTCGTTCTGTGGAACATCTTCACCTGAGGGCCGTGGAAGTGCAGGCGAAGTGCCCATCATCCCACCTGTGGGAGTGGCCATGGTGATGGCGGACATGCCAATGGTCGCCATGGGAATGGCTGTGAGCTGTAGCTGGAGGCTAACAGCAGTACAGCAGACACAACCGGTGTCGAAAGACATAAACAGTCCATATTAGAAGCTTTGAGAAAGAGAAACGAAGAGGGTGGAAAACCAAACACTTAAAGTCAGCTGATCTGACTCAAAAAACACTTTAGAAGCTTTGAACAGCTTGGAATACATTATGCAAAGTTGTTATATTTATAAATTCTAAAAAAAAAAGGAAAAGAATAGTTTAGATATGAATAATTCTAGTTTTATATTAAAGCACAACATTATGATTACTCACGATGAAGAGAAAAGCATTGACTAAAGCCCTAAACAACTATTTTTTGTTGCTTAAAAATTGTATAAATGGGTCTTTCCGAAAGTGCAATGTTTCAGTTTCCGGGCATTTATTGACATTTTTCTGTAAACTGGTTAATCATGGCAACCATAGTTTTTGTTTGGTGCGTGTGTGTGTGGGGGGAATTTTTTTAAAATTTTCTTTATTGAAATCTCTCCTGCTTTAATGTTTTAGATTCTAAACATTTTGGGACCTGTTAATGATATTCTTTGGTCTGTAATATGAAGATTGTATTTATCTTGATTAAAGCATGAGAGGATTCATTCTGTGATCCAAGAGTGCATTTAATTTGTCTTGTTAATTAATAAGGAGCATAAACACACTAGCAGCATTGTATGAACTGACCTTCACCCCCTTAAACAAACATATTTTTGTACTGATTAACAAATATTCATCTTACTGAATCCTCCAATGACGTTTCTGGACTCTTGCATCAAATCTGGGTCACAAACATACACATGAGCGAGTCTTACTGGGTCAGAGTTCTCAGTAGCATCTGGGATTAAAAAGACCTTCAGTTTATTACGTCTACAGGCTGAGGGAATCAAGTCATAACAGAGCTGGTGTTCTTGTTATGACATTATGTCCAGACAAAATACTTCCACATCACAACCCAAGCCAAATTCTGATGAATAAAGGGCAGAATTCTCAAAACTGCAGCTTTTGTTGGGCGTTTGGTGCAATCCGCTGGGTTTTCCTTAGATATAAATATTTTTAAACTGATTGTAAAACCTAAACTTCATGCTCTGTTTAATAAGCAGGATGGATTGGAATGCATTCATGTCTGAACAGAAATTACTGTTTTAGTAAACAGAATTGCAGTGATGTGAATTGGAGCAATATAAATAAACTGCATAGAATCGGGTTTTTCAGTGGTCGGCATCCATCAAAAGTTCCCAAAGTAAGGAACAGTGGTGAGCCAGTGACAAGGCTCAGCATTTGAAGACCAAAAGTTGGTCAGTGATTTCCATGTGGTTCAACCTAAAAGACGAACAACTCCAACCCAAATGCCTGAAGGACTTAATGCTGTTGGTTTTTCAAAAATAGTCTGCTAAGGAATGACAAGCAAACCATTCCAGCCAAGCATATTTGAGATATGAATAAACAAGGCAAAACAACCTGGCATACAGGACTTATTTGGAATCTACTGCAAATTTGGTGTCAAGTTCTAATAGCCTCCATGAGTCGAGACCATAGACTGTATATGGTCGAGACGGAGTAGGGATGGAAAGACGAAAGGGCGGAAGGTCGACTTCCTACCTGATCGGTGAGGATGCAACACTCTAACCCCCATATTATTTAAATGTGTTTAAAGCATTAACACTAAGATCCTCTCCTATGGTCAATTTCCAATCAGATCATGCAGTTATTTCTCACGTTTGAAGAGAAACTGTTTTCACAAAACAGTCAACCACCTACCTGAGTTTGTGTAAATCTTTAAACATAGCAGGTTATTACAACGCAGCATTCAGAGATCTTTAACACAGCTTCTCTCTGTTAATTCCAGCACCATTCTATTGCTGTAAACCTATATATATATATAAAATCTGTACGTTCAGCGGTTACTACGTTGGTCAGACTATAGAGTTAAAACTTAACACCATGAGAAAGCTTAATGACATTTGCCGATCTCTCAGATCTGTATCTTTAACTAAATCATCTGTAGATTTTAGTTAATCTGTGTTGATGCAGATGTAACAAATCTCTAATCTTTAACACATTTCTAATCATTCGGAGAACCAGCTATAATTAATAATCTGACTGGTTAGTAGACAACCTGCTCACAAGAAGAAAGAGAGAAGGAGACAAGAGATTTTAAGTATCTGATCAACAACACATATTTAATAATTGCATATTTGTTCTGTTTGCAACAAAGTCCTCTAGCCTATACATGCAGGTTACATCTGCACAGTGCAAAATGCGTATGACTTAGTTTAACAATCCTGTTATAAATATAGAGCAAAGTTTTTCCTTTGGTTATTTTGCGTGGCTTTAATTTGCCTTTTTTATTTTTCAAGAAATATGTTTCTACGAATAAGTGATTTCTAAGCAAAAATTGATCTCCGAACATAATATTACTATGTAAGGAATATTATTTGTGGTATTTGTCTCCCTCTAGTGGAAAGTTGCTGAAACGTACTTTCAACATCGTGCAAATTAAAAATTAATCTTTAAATCAGTTTTTTTCGCCCCAAATACTGGATTCTGTAGCAGCCGCAAATGTAACTTTTTTTGTATCATTCACAGTTATTCTGGATATTTTGTATTGTAAAATCTTGCTTACACCTGTTTTCGTACTTTAGATTTCTCTAAATTTAGATTTCTTTCGAGAATTGAAATAGTTTATTAGATTAAAGTTAATGTTTTTTACCCACAACAGCTCTGCGTTGTATCAAGTTTTCATCTCATAATGCAATGAGAAAATTAATGCTAACACTCCAAGAAGATTTTTTTATTATTATTATTTTCTATTCTTATTAGCTTTGATGCATAGGCTGGTTAGCATAAACAATTTAACTAAAAGTGTAAAACAAAGTTTTAAACTATTTTATGTAGCTCCTTAATAGAAATTATAAATGAAATGTCTAAATAATAATACAAATATTCTACTGTAAAACACACATTTTTAGAGTGGTTTGTTGGTGCAAATGCTGCATATTTATTTAGGTGCAAGTCACAGTTACACTGAATATAATTATTATATAACCATTATTGCTTTTGACACAGTTGTTTCACAATATTCCTTAAAGATTCCTAAATTCAAACAAATCCTTGCAGTGATCAACTCTCATTTATCAAATAACATAAACGTTATAAAATAATGATAAGAACTATATTAATATTTTCCACAATTTACGGTTGTTTTTTTCAAATGCAAGTGGATCAATTTGACTTTTACAACTTGCTGTTATGGTTCCCTTGTTTCACATTTACCTGGTGTTTATTATGTAAAGGATGAATCCTTTATGTAAAGAAAACAACAACGAAACACATTAAACTGCTAGAGCACTGTTGTAGTCAGATAAATCAAAGAGCTATTACAGTAGAGCCACATGTATTCATAATCAGAGAATTGAAACACTGAGTGAAAGATGTTTGCGTCTAACAAAGCCATTGTGCATACCTATGAAGTCCAGGTCCAAGATCAACAAACCAGCTGATCCTGGCAGTTGTCTTAGGTACTTGGCATCAGAGAGGCTTGAACGAAAACCGATGATAGGACATAGTTGGAGAAAGTGAAGCTTGCATCTAATCCAGACTATTTGTCATTTATGTTCCTTTTTTTCTGCTGCATCCAGCAAAATTGTGCAGTTATGAACTTTCATGCAGTGTTAGTCCTCTTTGGCTCAATGTCCCTTGGAAGTTTGAAGTCAGAGATTTTTGTGTTTGTGAAAGTATAAATTTATGAAGCCTCCATCCAGTCAATCATTGTCATTTAACCGCCTGTCAAGACAAACAGTAACAATGTGAGTCTTCCATGTTGCAATGGATACAGTACCACTCACTCACTCTGCCCCAAAAAATGACATTCTAGAAGAATCCAATAAAAAAACTTAAAGGGTGAATAGTTACCATCAGCAAGCTGGAAACCTGAAATGTGGTCAACAAAAAATTAAATAATTAAACACTGAACCATCAGCTAAAATAACAAAAACATAAATCTCAAATTTTGTCATGCAGAAAAAAATATACGTTTTCCTCACCATTACTTCTCCTCACCCAGAGGACAATGACAGCAACTCCCAGAAGAAGAGATACTCCAACAACTGCAGCAACAGGAGCAACTACATTCTCTGTAGGAGAATCTGAGAAACCCAAAAAAACATATGTCCAAATAGTTAAAAAACTAAGCTGTACAGATCTAAAATAGTTTATGAATAGATTTTTTACAAAAATGTAACTGTAATTAATAACTGCATCCATGAATGGTCAACACTGTTGGCAAAATTCAAAGTAAAATAAAATATCATACTGTCTCTAAACTGCTATGTGATGAAGCAAAAGCTTTCTAAAACAGACAAATATCTTAGAAATAAGCAGAATATTGGAAGGACAAGGACGAAATTCTAGATACAATTATTAATAATCCTTATTTTTACCTGTGTGTCCTTACAATGCATGAAAAGAGTCCATGATGAGTACAAGTTACTTATGGCTGAATACAATATTAGGCAAGGTAATATTATTTATATAGCATACTGTCAACACCAGACAATTCAAGGTGCTTTACATGATTTGGTGGTAAAGACACCAAACATTGCATATTATTAAAAACAACAATTTAGAAAAAGCATAAAAATAAAATTTATGTAAATGTATTAAGATTTAAAACAGATAAAACACAAGAACCAATAAAAGAAAACATTTAGCATGTTTATTCAAAAATAAGTGATACCATCATAGAAGAGAATCTTACCCCAGTTTGTGCGAATCACAGATTTATCCAGTGGGATTATTACGTCACCTCTGGCACCAGAGAGCTGAAACACACAGTCATATCTCTTCCAGCCATCAGGTGGAACTGATGAAATGTTGAGTTCAGCACTCATCTGGAAGGTCCCATCATTGTTCAGGAGGATCTCTCCTTTCTCCACACCCTCATGAAACTCTTCTCCATCTTTCCTCCAGAATAATTCAGCTCTCTCAGGGTAGAAACCTGTAGCATGGCAGGTGACGGCAGACAAGGGAGTTTTCTGGAGCAGAGATAAAGAGGGGTTTTCTGTGGAAAGAAAATACTCAGGAATAAAAGCCAAGGGCCATACATTCTCCACAGATTCAGGTTTTATAGCTGTACATCACTGATTATAATATGAATAAAAGTACCTGTCCTGTGCAGAAAGGGCTTTCCATGATGGACATATTGTTTTAACAACTCTGGGCATTTGTAGATGTAATAGTTTTTATTATGCTCTAATCTAGCTTTCTTAGTATCCCATATTAGTTTTGTGAGGACAGCTTGTGGTTTCGGAGCAGTCCATGTCAGCGTCTTCAGGTCCAAGGCTAAGAAGTCCTCACCATTATAACCATACTGATTAAAGCCTTTAATTTCTCCAGTCTCATCATCCCACTCACAGCCATTCATTCTCTGCAAAACATGAGGACCTTAAAGAGAAAAATAGAAGAAGCACATATTTTATCAATATAGTGACAATTGATGACTTAAAAACTAATGTGCATATAAAACACTATGAAAACTTTTGAGAAAGAAATTATCTTAAGCATGTCACAGAAATTACACAGAATAGGATGAGGTAAACTAAACTGAGAAAATTAGACTAAATTTAGCACCAAAGGAACAAAAGATGTAACATTAAATTTCGAACATTGTCTAAAGAATCCAGTGGCATAAGTTTGCAATGAAGTATTCTATAAACTGAGAATTTCTATAAGCACTAAGAAGAAAAAGCTTGTATTGAGACATGCAAGTCAGAGCTACACTCAAAAGTCAAAAGAAACTGTGCTGCTTTGTGTTTCAGCTTAAAACTTAGGAGAGACTGGCTTCTGTTTGCTTGCAGTGCGGTTTATATTACAAGAGGTTTGTTATATCTCCAATCCCTGTTTGCTAAGGTAGACTGGATAAACAAACATCACTCATTACCCTGTGTTTACTCTGCCTCACACATCAGGCATATATTCTATTAAATGACTTATTCTTGAAATAATTCCCTTATTTTGATGTGTCTTTTCTTGTCAGATTCTGCAGTGCTGCTGGTATTGTTTTAATAGAAAACGGAAATGCAGTAAGAGTTGTAATAACTGAAACGTATAATATTTCAGATACTTTTATCTCACACGTCGAAAAGAAAGATATGAAGACTATATTTAGATAATGGATTATGCAATATGCAAGAAGAGCTATTGCTTGATAAAATATCTAGCTCTAGACAAAAAATCAACAAACTATTGTGTAAAGCATGAGGAATGTGATATATGTGTGTGTATAGGAAAATGCTATGTCATTTAAATCCTATTTAATGCATTTCTATTACTTCTTGGGTTATATGAGTATGAGATGCTATGCAAAAGTCACATAGATAAATTTTCTACTGTAAAAATGTTTCCACTGTAAATAGGAGAAGGGAAAGCAAAACATGACACAAGAGAGGATAAAAGCGTCAAAATTATGCAGCTTGCTACCCTCAGTGAGGTTCAGGCGTTTCTTCAAGTCATCAATGTTTCCTCTGAAGGTGTGCTGACTTCCAAGACACTTCTTAGAATACCACTCCAGGTGATTAGGATCCCCTTCAACCAGTTTCCTCATCCAGTCTTGTTTAGGTTTGGCTGTCTTGATGTTGCTGTCGCAGTAGCCCACCTGAACTTCATCCACTGTTGCTGCACCCACAAACTCTGGAAAGTCTTGGACTCCATAGGAAGCAGTAAGGAAATATCTCAGGGAATGTTTAACTGAAAGGGGGAAAAAATGTCTCAAACACAGTACAATGTCCTTTTTAGTCTGTGCGAGCATGAGGGTTGGGTCTGGGGAAGGCGGGTATATCTGTAATCATACTTTTATTATGTGGGAGAGAAACGGGAATGTGGTTTATGTGGGGGGGATTTTTAGGCATACATGATTTCGATACTGGTATCAGGGCTGATACCATTCTTGTGTACTGTATCAGTATCAGTTAAAGTTAACCAATACCATGAGCCGATACTTGTAATGTGGAAAGTACAATAATTTTACCACAAAAAAAAAAAATAACTTAAAATTTTTACCTTTGGTATAATTTTTAGTAATACTTAATTTTTTTCTAATTCACCATCATTTTGTGTAAGAAGCAGTGAAGAAAATGAAATCTGTCTTCCATTTTAATGTATTTTGTGTGTTAGAAGTATCGGCACTCTTACTCAGTATTGGAAAGTACTCAAATCCAAATATTGGTACCATATTGGTTTTTAAAAAGCGGTATCGTTTCATCCCTAGTGTCTTTTCCTCACGGCACACAGTTTAATGTAATTCAGTACTGCTTGGATATAGGCAGATTACGAACCTTAGATACCTGCATTAGTATCGGAAACGAAAAAAGTGGATTGGTGGAACCCTTGTGATATTAATTCTGTAAAGCACTTTGAGTTGCACTTTTTGTTTGAAAAGCACTTTAGAAATAAAATTAGATTGACTGACCTACAGATTGTTGCTTTTGAGCCTTCATTTTCTGTTTGAAAAGCACTTTAGAAATAAAGTTTGATTGATTGACCTACAGATTGTTGCTTTTGAGCCTTCATTTTCTGGTTACAAGCAATGAAAATATGATATTTAAGATTAGAGTGTCAACCAAGACCAAGAAAACGAAGCAGTTTAAATGGGCAAAATAAAAAGTGTGTTTCAAAAGCTACTTGTAGTCTAATCTAATTAATTAAATATGGCTGTATAAGATCATATTTTTGTGCCATTTGGAGGTCAAATGAATTTATAGTGTGTGTTTAAACTGGTTTCCTTTGCATTTTGATAACCTATCAAACCCACTATGACTATTTGTTTTAAAAGATTATCATAACAAATGGGATGTAAAATAGTGTGCCCTGCCTGAATTTGTTTTCATTTCTCTCTCTCTTTTTTTTTTACTTTATTCTTTTAACCACCAGACTTTGCACATAACTTTGTATCTTTCTGATAAAGTGATTTAGTACGAATAAATAAACACAATCAATTAAACCAATTGGTTTAATAACATTTTAAGATATTATGATCCAAATTATTTTTGGCACACTTATTACCAAATACTTTTTATAAGACTAGTTTTTACTTGATGCTACTCATGTGTAAACTTTTTAGCTCCTCTTCCCTACTCTGAGAGCTGTAGACCATTCCATGTAACGCAGGGCCCGTCAAAAACTTGATATTTTCTTTAAACGTTATTATCTTGTTACCCGACAACATGAGCTTGTGATTGTCATTAAACAAAGAAATGGATAAATGCGAACATAGTGGACAAACGCCATGTCGAAGAAAAACTTTGACTTTCAGTTTGAAAATGAAACTATCATAGTTTCGCACGATTTTCAAATAAAAAAACAACAAAGTCTTACCTGAATATGTAACGTGCAAGGAAAATATTATAACAATCCAACTCTTCATTTTTTGATGGAGTAGCCTACTTTAGAACAAGCAGAAATTATTTACTAGTATCGGTACAAAAGCCAGCTGCTTAAACAGAACCAAAACAGCTTGCTTGAAGGGGGCGTTCCCACTGTTTTGACACAACCAGCGTTGTTAACCTTTTATCAGAAAGGTTACATGTTTTTGCGATGTAATAGTGGGTAATAACCTCTACTGAAAAATGCGAACATTTCACGAATTGAAGTTGGGTATTACAACAGGTAACATTCAAATTAGCAAGTTTTGTGAAAATATGCAATCAATAATCAATCATTTAGAGAATGAATCGAATTCTGCTGCAGCAATGGTGGACTCCATGTCATAAAACCAAAGCAGAATTGAATATGTCTTTGTTACTGAACTTTACAAGGCACACAATATTTTTAGAGATGCAGAATATTTCCAGACATGCGTGTCCTTCTGTGTTTTAAGTGTCATCATCTTAACCATGTTTCTGTCTCCCTGTACAAGCACTTGTGTTACTCTTAAATTTCAATGCACTGCAAAGGTAGCCAGACGGAACTGTATCCTGTCCTCCAGGATGCACCTAAAGTGGTTTTCCTTTTCATCTCGCGATATTTCCTCATTGTCTTCCCTTTGTGTCTTTTAAATCAGGGTAATAATAAGTTATTAATGTAACCATTTTTCTGTGGTATTGCGTGCAAAGTTGTGCGAATAGATACATTTCCCCCTTCACGATTTCAGATATTTGTAATTACTGGTGCAGAATAGACGGAAACAAACTTGGAATGAAACGTGTCCCCGCGAGATTTGGAGGAGTTTATTTGAGCAAATGCCACGTCTAACAAGCAGCATCAACGCAGACGTAACTATCAGCACTTTTCCGTCTCAGGAAACAACGTTACTTTGTGGCAAACCAAAACCAGATATCCGACACTATTTGGTAAGACTGAGTTGATTGTTTTTCATCTCATTTCGCACTTTGTAACGATGCTCAGGCTGGTGCATCAAGCTAGCACATTCATTGGTTATTAGCTGGCTAGCTAGCTTTGTAAACAGCTTATAGAAACCGGCGGTGATTGTTTGATGGTCGGATTTTAGTGTTTGCAGTTAGATGAACGGTGCCTCTTTTTTGAGGGAATCATGGAGATTACCTGCATCTAGTCCTGCATTCCGTAAACAATCACAACAATTGGCTTACTGAAGCAAGAAACCGTTAGTGTTGAACGTAGAGATTTTTGATATAGGCTCAGAAGAACACAGTGGTGCTGTTATATTTTGAAAATGCTGCGCGGTTATAATCTGCTATGTTTAAAGTTTAAATCAAAATCGGATCAGTGGTAGGTTTTTGTTTTGTGTTATTAGGTTTTCTTCGAGCATAAGGAAAAGCGACATGATGTGTTTGGAAATGTACTATAGACGACGTTCCTAGGTGATGATTCGACAAATTTAAAGTTTCATTCGCACCGATCATCTGGCATAAAGTCATGAACCTCCGTCCTATCGTCTTCCCATCCCTCTTCTTGCTGCTGGAACCATGCCGTGATGTCGAGTCATGGAGGCTACTAGAACTCGACACCAGGGTTGCAGTAGATTCATTGCATCCTGTAAGATACGAGGTTGGGCACTGACTGATTTGCTTTGTTTGTTCAACATATTTCAAATATGGCTGGCTGGGTTGAGATCTGAGTTAAAAGGCCAAGGTAACCCCTATAAGCCGGTGGTGCGGTCCTCAAATCAGTCCTTACCAAAATGCATCCATGCATCCCTTTTTGCAGAAAAAAAGCAAGAATTCATTATTCCAATCAGTTTAAAAGTTTTATTTCCTAGGAAAACCCGTCAGATTGCATAAAACACCCAACAAAAAGCTGCCGTTTTGAGAATTCTGTCTGACCAGACAAAAGAATTTTGTCAGGTTAGTAAACAACGTTCTTTTTTGTAGAGGAGAATTGTACAAGGCAGGTAACTTACTAAACAAGTCTTTAAAGTGCCTTAATGAGCTGAAATTTAAAGTTAAAACTATCTGAAGATTAAATGAATGAAATAAAAGTTATAAGTACAAATGTTTGTGCTCAACATCTTATAAACCTCTCAAAAAAAAACATTTCAGGTTTGAATTTAGTGAGTGGAATTTTTTATTTTGTTACTAGATTTTAATCTCTACCTCATCTGATGATCTGGTAGTCACACATTTCTTTTGCAGGTGATGGTAAGAAAATGGCACAAAGATATATATTTTTTTTTTAAATAATCTGAATATGACACAAAACCATTCCAAGGCAATTTTATTTGTATAGCACACTTTGAACACAAGGCAATTCAATGTGCTTTACATGATTGCAGAAATTTGAAAATTAAAACATAGAATCAATAAGAGAAAGCATAAACATTTATAAAACAAACGATAGCATTTAATTAAAAACAACAATTTAAGAATAATAGTATTAACAATAATAGTATCATTTACACATAAGCAAGTCTAAATAGGTATGTTTTTATTTTAGATTTATAAGAATTCAGTGTCTCTGCAGTTTTGCATTCGTCCGGCAGTTTGTTCCAGGTGTGAGGAGCATAGAAGCTGAAAGCTGCTTCCCATGTTTGGTTCTGGTTCTAGGGATGATCAGTAGACTAGAGCTGGGGGACACGAGTGGTCTTTAAAGTTTGTACCGTGATAGCAGATCTCTAATGTGCTCTGCTGCTAACCCATTCAATGATTTATAGACTAATAAAAGCACTTTGAAGTCTATTCCTTGAGCTACAGGGAGCCACTGTAAGGACGTTATAAGTAGGGTGATGTGTTCTGCTTTCCTGGTTTAATGAGAACACAAGCAGCAGCATTCTGGATCAGCTGTAACTGTCTGATTGATCATCTAGTCCAAGCTGTTCAAAGTTTCTAAAGCAGGGGTGTCCATCTCCAGTCCTCAAAGGCCGCTATGTTTTCACTTTAAGATGTGTCTCTGCTCCAACACAGCTGATTCAAATGTTCGAACTACCTCCTCAGCATGGTTTTAGAGGTCTTCAGAGGCCTCCTAATGGGTGATCCTTTGTTTGGCGTGCGATAAACCAGGGAAAGAAGTAAAACTTGCTGGATAGCGCCCCTCGAGGACCGACTTTGGGCACCCTGTTCTAAAGTGTTTTGGAGTTCAGTTATCAGCTGTCTTTAAGTATTTGTTTTTTCCCTCTTCATTTATCTTTCTTACAGGGTCTAATATGGGCTGTTTACGTCTGTTGACACTGACACTGGCTGCGTCTGCTGTACTGCTGTTAATTACTCAATCAGCCACAGCTCATAGCCATTCCCATGGCGACCATGGCCATGCCCATCATCACCATGGCCACTCTCATGGGGATGATGATGGGCACTCCCACGGCCCTCAGGGGAAGATTTTTCACGGAGCGAGCAAATGGAGCGCTGAGGCCAACCTAGCTGCGCTTGAAGAGGAGCATGATGGGCACGCACACTCCCATGATCACGGACACGCACACTCCCATGATCACGGGCACGCACATTCTCCCGGACACGGACACTCACATGGGGCACAGAGAGTAAAGAGGGAACCAGATGAAGAGAAGAGGGACTTGGTGGAACTCTGGACTCAGGTACGCCCAGAGGAATTCTGTTGATATAATAGAAGGTTGATCTGAAAAATCTTTTTTGGTTTGAAAACCAAAATGTAAAAGTTTTCTCTTTTACTCCTGGTTAATGTTTTTGGGGACTGATGCTACTTTCTTTTCAATTGAAATGATTTAAAATCTTATTTTTCTGCCTAAGAAAAAATCAGACTAACTTTTGATCCAGTGGGTACAGAAAGTATTCAGACCCCTAAATTCTTTCTTTCTTGTTCGATTGCAGCCATTTTCAAAAATCAAAAAGTTTATTTTATTTCTCATTAATGTAGCCTCAACATCCCATCTTGACAGAAAAGAAGCATAAATTTAGAATTACATTAGAATAGAAAATACAGAAATATCAGATGGTCATAAGTATTTCAGACCCTTTGCAGTGACGCTCATTTTTAAGTAACATGCTCTCCATTTCTTCTGATCCTCCTTGAGATGGTTATGCTCCTTCATTGGAGTCCAGCCGTGTTTGTGTAAACTGACTGGACTTGATTAGAAAAGGCACACACCTGTCTATATAAAACCTTACAGCTCACAGTGCATGTCAGAGCAAATTAGAATCATGAGGTCGAATACAAGATTATAGCAAGGCACACATCTGGTGAAGGTTACAAAATAATTTCTGCAGCACTTAAGGTTCTAAGAGCACAGTGGTCTCCATAATCTTGAAATGAAAGAAGTTTGGGATGACCACAACTCCTCTTAAACATGGCCGTCCAGCCAAACTCAGCAAGGGAGAGGTAAAGAAGAACCCAGAGATCACTTTGGCTGAGCTCCAGAGATACAGTAGGGAGACGAGAGAAAGTATCACTAAGTCAACTATCACTGCAGGCCTCCACCAATCGGGGCTTTATAGCAGAGTGGCCCAACAATAGCCTCTCTTCAGTGCGAGACATATGAAAGACATAGTTTGCCAAAAAACACAGGAAGGACTCCCAGACTGAGAAGTAAGATTCTCTGGTCTGATGAGACTAAGATTGAACGTTTCAACATTAATTCTAAGGGGTATGTTTGCAGAAAACCCGACACTGTTCATCACCTGCACAATACAATCCCTACAGTGAAACATGGTGGTGGGAGCATCATGTTGCGGGGACGTTTTTCAGCTGCAGGGACAGGATGACTAGTTGCAATTGAAGGAAAGATCAATATGGCCAAGAACAGATATATCCTTGAAGAAAACCTCTTCCAGAGTGCTTTTAAGATGAAGGGTCACCTTCATCAGGACAATGACTCTAATCACTAGGGCTGGGTATCGATTAAAATTTCAAGATTCGATTCCGATTCTCAGGAGTTGGATTCGATTCGATCTGATCCAATTCAATAATGATATTGGTCAGTGCTATTAAAAGCTTCTTTTTTTTTTTTTTACTGTTATCTTAATTATATGCCAGAACTTCAATGACCTAACACTTGTGAGTAACAGTTCACCATGGAAAACTTTATTATCCCTGTCAGACACAAAACTTAAAATGGCCATCTGGACTGTTCCTTCCCATTTCAGCTTTAAAAAGGGCAAACTATTCTAAAAAATAAAATCGATTTTTGAACTTGTAAATCGATTCGATTTCTATAAGAATCGATTTTTCGATTATTTCAACACAGCTCTACTAATCACACAGCTAGAATAACAAAGGAGAGGCTTCAGAACAACTATGTGACCTTTCTTAACTGACCCAGTCAGAGCCCTGACCTAAACCCAATTGAGCATCTCTGGAGAGACCTGAAAATTGATGTCCACCAACATTTGCCATCCAACCTGACAGAACTGGAGAGGATCTGCAAAGAAAAATGACGGAGGATCCCCAAATCCAGGTGGGAAAAAGTGGTTTCATCATTCCCAAGAAAACTCATAGGTGTACTAGCTCAAAAGGGTGCTTCTACTCAATAATAAGCAAAAGGTCTATGTGATATTTCAGTCTTTGTTTAATAAATTAGCAAATATTTCTACATTTGTTTTTTTTTTCTGTCAAGAGGGGATGCTGAATGTACATAAGTGATATATTAAATGATTTATTTTTACCAAATGGCTGCAGTGAAATACAGAGGGACACATTTAAAAGGGTATGAATACTTTCCACGCCCACTGTAAATATCTTTGATCCTGATTTATTCCCCTTTTATAAACCCAACCACCTCCCCCCTTGTGTTGAGTTTTTGAGTAACGTCTTTTATTGACATCATTTTCTTCCCTCCAGGTAAACCAGATTAGTAAACTTCCCCCCATCATTGTCTGCAGGCTATCGGAGCCACCCTGCTGATCAGCGCAGCTCCTTTCCTCATTCTATTTCTCATCCCAGTCCAGTCCAACAGCGACCAGCACCAGAACCTGCTCAAGGTTCTGCTGAGCTTCGCGTCTGGTGGACTGCTGGGTGATGCCTTCCTGCACCTCATACCGCACGCTCTTGGTAGGTCTCCGTTTACTTTATATAAATGTATCAATTTTTGTTGTCTATGCAAATGTTAACTTAGATTTTTGTTTACATTTTCACAATGAAAATACAAAAAGGTTGTTTCCTGATATAATAGTAAAAATCGTTTGTCTTTGTATCTTTTTTGTTTTGTTGAATAAAAAGGCTATGATAGTTGAAGCTTTTTTGTCCCTAAAACGTTTTGTTTTCAGTTTCATCTTTTAATATTTAATGCCTATCTCCTTACATCATTGTTTTCTCCACAGAGCCTCATTCCCATAACGGGGAGGAAGATGATAAACACTCTCCTGCAGGTGAAGAGTCGCATGACCACGGTCACTCCCATGGTATCCTAACATCTCTTTTTTTCCCTCAGCTGTTATAAAATACATTTACTGAGATGTTTTTTTACATAATGACATTTTCCTGTTTTGATCTCAAAACTTTTCCTGCACAGGAGCTGCCCATGGTCACATGATGTCTGTCGGTCTGTGGGTTCTCGGGGGGATCATCGCCTTCCTGGTTGTCGAAAAATTTGTGCGCCTGCTGAAGGGAGGACACGGGCATGGACATTCCCACAGCCACTCTCACGGTGGGAGAGACATTTCTGATCAGATTTTTTTTAACAGATGCTTTCCTAAAAAACAATATCTAGAATTTTTTCGAATTTTTTTCAGTTTCAGATTGTTTCTGGTCCAGCGTGTAACCTCATTAATTAAATATTGTACTGTATTATTTTTTGTGTTATGCAGTCTTTTGCACTAAATGCACTTTCTGTTGCCACCTTAGGATTTGCTTTCTATACTTGTTACAGAAATTACGATATGTATTTAAATCAGCTACCAATATTCAACTTGACCACTAGATGTCAGACTAGATTACATAAATTAGGACAATAGATATATTTTTTTAGGAGTATTTTTGTGTTATAATAAGTTAATTTCCTGGATGTCCAACTTTCAGCTGCTTCCAAACAGAAGGAGAGTGATGAAGAGGATGAAAAAGAAAAGAAGACAAAAGAGAAGAAACAAAGCAAAGACGCAAAGGTGGCAGAGACTGAGAAAAAAGGCACAGGTAGTTTATCCCATTTCCTGGGGTTTATCCCTATCACTTCACTCCCATGTGTTTCTATTATGTGAACTTGTATTGCTCGATATGTGATAGGTTCATCCTGCAGCATATAATATATGTATAGCTGAGAAGGAACAACAATGTTTTTCCGTGTAAAAAAACTAACTCTGGTGTAGAAGCTTTTTAATCAGTTTTATACTGTTTAAATCTCATAAAAGTCAATATTGATTTTTTTAAAGAAGCGCACATATTTTAAAGATGACTTATAAACTATTTCATTTGGTTTAGGGGGAAAAAAAAAAAACTCTCTAACTTGTCTAACTCTCTACATTTGAGTTAGACAAAGACAGATGGAACATCCATACAGGGAAATGTTTTTCTCTGACATAACTGTAAATCTTACATCAAGATTTTGGCTCTGATCCATGTTTATCTAAACTGTAAAAGCAAAGATAAGAAAATATTTTTTTGCCATGGTTCGTGAGCTGTAGGGTTTGTTTGTTTTTTTTTTATTCCTCCAAGCCCTTTTTCTATTTTCGTTTTATTTTAGGTAAAGGGGAAGTACCTACTGTTTTTTGCAACCTGGACCTTATTTTTAAAATGCATTACTTTCATTTACTCACCCAGACAAGTTTGGAGTTGTCAGAGTCCTTTGGGATCATGATCATTATATCCAAAGGTAATTGTCGGGGCAACGGACGTGCAGCCTCTAAATAATGCATAATGTGCCACAAAAATCCTTCATTTCACCAAATGGGTTCTGGGATATTTCAGAGGCTTTTAATCCAAGTACAGTAAGGCACAATCTCCGTTACGTCATCGCCGTCCTCCATCCCGGCAAACATCAGCATGGTTCGCGTTAGCATGTTTCCAAATTTGCACAAACAAAATTATCTAGTAGACTAAGTTCAGCTTCCACGGCTTCCTTTCCACAGCCTGCTTAGGAATGGCGGACGGCTAAAACGTCATTGACATACCAGGTTAGTTGCAGTTGGAATCGGTTACATTTCATCATGAATCGATATAAACTTAGCCCGATGGACTCCAAATGGCTCCAAGCTTGTCTGGGTAAGAAAATGAACATAATGGATGCTGAAAAATAAGGTCCAGTATGCAACAAACTGTACATCCTCATTAACTAAAACTTAATTACGAAAAAAAAAACTTCGATAGATTTATGGGGTCATTAATTAGAGCATTTCCTTCAACCTTTTTGGTAGGCTCATTTACAGATTTATGCACTTACCTGATGAGTTCTACCTTACACCTAACTTTTTAGAACAACTGTGTAGCAAAATGTCATATGTGAGCTGTCACTCAATAATATTCCCACTTCTCAGTCAAAAACATTTCTTTTTGTCCATGGAAACAGAAATCAAGGTGTCCGGTTATCTCAACCTAGCAGCTGACTTCACACATAATTTCACTGATGGTCTGGCAATCGGAGCGTCGTTCCTGGTCAGTCCAGCTGTTGGCGCTGTCACCACTCTGACAATCCTGCTTCATGAGGTCCCACATGAGATTGGAGATTTTGCCATCCTAGTACAGTCTGGTTGCACTAAAAAGAAGGTATTTCCATTCTCCGTTTATGTTTTGATAAAAAGTTTGATGATAAAATCATAATTCAATTCAATTCAGTTTATTTATATAGCGCCATTTCACAACAGATGTCATCTCAAGGCACTTTACAAAAAGAGTTATTACAATACAATCTTAAGTGTAGAAATTACAGAACCACAGAAGATTGCGTCGTGGAATTCTCAGCAATCCCTCATACTGAGCAAGCATGCAGCGACAGTGGGAAGGAAAAACTCCCTTTTAACAGGAAGAAACCTCCGGCAGAACCAGGCTCAGCACAAGCGGTTATCTGCCGCGACCGTCTGTGGCTTGGAGAATACATAACAGAGACACAGAAAGAGCAATAGAACTGATGCAGAAGTTTGTTGCAGGACGTGGAGAATTTTCCGTCACTGCAATGCCATCTTAGTCAGGGTCGTCAAGCAGGGCTAATCCGGAGCACCTACTATAATAGAAAACAGGTTAGTGCTTGAATTGACAGCACATCATGCAGTTGGGGAGAAGTAGGAGAGAAAGTAGGAACAGACCCTAATAATGTCCTCCAACAGCCTAGCCTAAAGCAGCATAGCTACTAACATTAACCTGTCTCCTAGCTACTAGGAGACCTGGCTACCAACACTCTGTCTGAGTCCTCCTGACCCGTGGACGGTGTAGGGCCGGTAACGGCCCCCGTCATGCCGGGGTCTTCTCGGAGTCGGGTTGTTTGAGAATGCAGCCCAAAGTGGGTGGTAAACTCCATCTAAGGCTAAATACCGGCACGAGACCGATAGTCGACAACTATCTTAAGGAAAAATAGACAGAACTGAGAGGACAGAGTTGAAGAGGGCGAGAAACGTTTAAGAGATAAACGGGTGGGGTCCGCACAGTCTGCCCGGGGGATTCAACCCGGCAGGTAATGGGCGGCCGCACTGTGCGGGAGGATCCCCTTGAGGGACCTCTCTCCGGCGCTGGCTGGCCCCTGTGGGGCACATTTCTTCCGCGGCGGTAAGCCGCGACCGGCTCCGGATCTTTACCTGGCTTACATTAATCTATCTCTACCTAGCTACTCTACCTCTTCCTATCTCTTCCTAACTTTTGACACTCTGCCTGACTACTAACATTAACCTGTCTCTTCCTATCTACCTGTCTGACCTGACTCTAACTACCTATAAACATATCTCTAACTGTAAGCTTTGTCAAAGAGGAAAGTTTTTAGCCTAGTTTTAAAGATAGACAAATTGTCTGCTTCACGAACCAACCCTGGGAGCCGGTTCCATAGGAGGGGAGCCTGATAGCTGAAAGATCTGCCACCCATTCTACTTTTAGAAATCCTAGGAACTACCAGTAAACCTGCAGTCTGAGAGCGAAGGTCTCTGTTAGGAACATATGGAACAATCAGGTCTCTTATGAATGATGGAGCTAGATTATTAAGGGCTTTATATGTCAGAAGGAGGATCTTGAATTCTATTCTAGATTTTACTGGGAGCCAGTGAAGAGAAGCTAAAACAGGGGAAATGTGATCTCTTCTTTTAATATTCATCAGAATCCTAGCAGCAGCATTTTGAACTAACTGAAGACTTTTAATTGTATTCTGTGGACTACCTGATAATAGACAGTTACAGTAATCCAGCCTTGAAGTAACAAATGCATGGACTAGTTTTTCAGCATCAGTCCTGGACAGGATGGTTCTAATTTTTGCAATATTCCTAAGGTGAAAAAAGGAAATCCTACAGACTTCTTTAATGTGAGATCTAAATGACATATCTTGGTCAAAAATGACACCGAGGTTTTTTGCTTTATTACTGGAGGCTAATTTAATGCCGTCCAGGTGAAGGGGCTGACTAAGTAATGATAATGATATCAGATTTTTCATCTACATCCATGTTAAAATCCTTAACTAATTAAATGTGTACAACAGCTACAGGTAGCTGCAGTTATTGATAATAGCAGCAGCGATATGACCTAAAAGCAATACCTTGGTGTATTGAACAGTTCACCACTGTTCCCACTCATTTAGAGTCCAAGTTAGATTTAGAGAAGCAACTACACAGACCACATGAGGAAGCAACGACGGCTGTGATTTTAGTGTTCAGTCTTATTTTAAACCGAAAATATTTTGCATTTATATCGGAGCACATTATCAGCCAGCGGTAGTTTCAAGCCCAATTTGAACATTCTGGACTCAAAGGGTAATGTGCTCCGACTGGTAGGACCACTGTGGGCTGGGAGTCCTTTGGGGCGACTGCTGCTCAGTGAAAGCAGTAACTTGCACCATGATGGCACGTTCACACCCCCCTTTGCTGCCAGGCAGCAGGGCAGCTAGATTACATACAAAGTCTATGGTACCTATGCAGCAAGTGAGCGGCAAGCTGCCATGCAGCTAGTCGCATGCGTCGGCACAGCTGGCATCAGAACGTCAGTGCAGCTGCAGCTCGGGCGGTCCTTCAAGGTGGCCACACAGCCGCTGCATGAAGTTGGGAAAATTCAACTTTGGGGCAGCAAACGCGGGGCAGCAACCAATCAGCGACGGGAAGCCCGCATTACGCGTGGAGAAGACGTAGGATGAGCTGAGCCGCCGGCTTGAACTACTTGGGAAGCGGGGGAGACGAGCCGAGCCGCCGGCTGGAGCCACTCTGGGAGAGGGGAGGATTGAGGATGAGCCATGCACTTTGGCTACTCAATGAACAGGGTCTCCGCTTTGATTAGAGGGGAGTCGGCTAGATTGAGCTTAAAGGCTGGGGAATCGGAGACTCAGGACAAAATCGGACTTTATTTGGTGGAAGATAACGGAGTGCCAGGTTAGCAGTTAGATATGTTCTTTTAACTTTCTTATGTTATCTAACACTGTGATGGACTGGCGACCTGTCCAGGGGGTACCCCGCCTCTCGCCCGTTGACGGCTGGAGATAGGCACCAGCACCCCTGCGACCCCTTGAGGAATAAGCGGTTCAGAAAATGGATGGATGGATGTTATCTACCACTAGAACAAACCTGGTTAGGGCAACTACGGTTACTAAATATACACAACTAGTTTACCGGTGGAAGAGATGTTCTGACGTGATGCGCCGCTGCTGACGCAGCGTACAAGTCTGCAAGCAGGTGGGTTTGAATTTTAAAAGCAGCAACTTTCGTCCATTTGGCGCTGGCCAGATATGATGAAGTCACAATACTGTACGTAGTCACGTAACTCAGACAGAGTGCTCTTTAGAGGGAAAGGAGCGCCGCCAAGCTTAAACACATATTTTCTTCTTTTTTTAAAAATACTGAATTTACGGATACTGGCAAAATTATAACAGTAACAGTCATGAATTTCGGTATCTACATTTTCGGTATACCTCCCAGCCCTACTTCGAACAATACTACTAGTAGTAGTAGTAGCATTTATTCTGGACACTTAAACCTAGTTTATAGTTCTCCAACAGCAACTTTGCACCCAAATGCATTGATGGAGACGTTTTTCTTATATAGTCCACTGTTGATTTTTCTGTGTGGCAAAGCAATTACCGACCAAGACAGCAGGGGCTGCTGCCTTTTCATGGCAGTTCTGCTAACCATTGCTGCGTAGTTAATTAGTTTTTTTTTCTTCAGTCTGTGAACGCATTCCCCCCTCAAGGAACAATGGACAAAGAAAGCTTTTTACTTTAAAGGTTAAACTTTGAATTCATTAATTTGCCAATAATCCCTTAAATTTGTGCAGCATTTAACTTCAAAGGTCAAAATACTCAGAATGTGATATCTTCAGTTAATGAAGATTAACATTAAAATAAATTTTTTTTTTTTTAAACAATGTAATAAAAAGAACTGCTGATTTCTTTTTCCTCTGGCCTGCTGAAACGTTCTGATATTTCACACCTCTGCTTGGCTTGTTTTTTAAACTTTCAACACGTTTCAGGATTTATTTATTTTTCTACCAGTAGGGCTGTGACATGGGTATTATTTTTTTATATAAATGGTGTTAAAGGTCTTAGAAAGACTTGAATTTAACCTAAAGAAAGCTTTAGGAACCCTGGATAATTCATCCATGTACTGGTTAAAAATAGGATATCTTCATCCTTTAATTATGACTTTTGTGCTTTATGTAAAAAACTGTATTCAGACCACCCCACTACTACATTAGAAATTAATACAAACATTTTAAATCGTATTTATAATTTAGAAATGCAGTTATTTACTTCTTAAATAAATAAAACACTTAGCTTTTAAACATTCTGAAGATGGAATAAAATAAGATTTAAATATTCATCTCTGTAAATAAATAAGATACATGACTAACAATGGCTGAAAGTTGAAGCTAGATTTGAATAAGTTAGTAACTTAATAGGAAGGAATCAGTGAAAATGCCAATTAACTTGCAGTCCTTAAAATCTTAAGGCTGCTTTTACCTAATGGTTGATTCATGAAACAATAATTATTATGCCTTAATACAAGAAAAATGAAAATAAGTGTTGCCAATAATGATACTGAGTTTGTGCTGTCCCCCTTGTGCATCAGGCCATGTGTCTACAGCTGCTGACTGCGGTGGGAGCTCTGGCCGGGACGGCTTGCTCTCTGATGGCTGAAGGCGTGGGCGCCACGGCAACCGCCTGGATCTTACCCTTCACAGCTGGTGGGTTTGTTTACATCGCCACGGTGACGGTGCTCCCTGAGCTGCTGGCGGGCCGCTCCAGTTTCGGCCAGTCCCTGATGGAGATTCTGGCGCTGCTGTTTGGTGTCGGCATGATGGTGATGATCGCAGAGTACGAGTGAAGCGCTTGTTTGGAGCGGACTGAAACTTTTACAGCAAAAGAATAGGAAAAGAAAAGAACATCGACAGGGGGAAATGTATACAGAATTTGAATGTTCTGTTCTAATTGCCCATGTTTTTGTTTCCCTTGTTAAGTTGAATTTTCTGTATTTTTTTTCAGTTTTTTTTTTTTCACTGGAGGGTGAAGAAAAATATCTGGATTGAAGTTTATAGATAAACTGTTTTCAGGATGAGTTCTGTGCTACTACAGTAGAATGGTCCATAAATTCACTTGCCACTTGTTTGAAACTGAATGTTAACATTTTTTACATTCCACACAAAATGATGCCACTTTTGTTTATTTGGTCAAACTCTGCATCATGTTTTAAATTTGATTTAATATACTTAAGACATTTTGTTTTCAATTTCTTTTTGTGAAATGAACTTTGCTGGATGCCCTCAAATAAATGTTCATTATTTTCTAAGTATTTTCTGCTTCTTAATAAATATTACATTTAAATACATAAATTATAGAAGATTTTATGCAGTATCACTGAAGTATTTAGAATATGATTCACTCAGGCAACAAACCTGTCTGATTTGTGTTTGGCGCAGCATGTTTGTTCTCTTTGTATTTTGTCTGAACGCAGAGTAAAAAACTGCATCTTCGAAGAAACTTTGCATCTAAAATATAGTATGATCTGCTGTTTATCCCGGCCGAAATCAAACCTGGCTTTTCTGAGCTCCTGCATAATACAATCTGATAAAAATTCCTCAAGCAAAGGTTGACCCCATAATGACAACGTGGTTTTTCCCTCCACTGCTCTGAGGGAAAACAGCATTTGAAACCGCAGTTTTGCATGCGTAAATCCAGGCAAACTTTCAACCCTAGCGTCCGCTAGAGTAGCCGCCGGCCACATTGGACCTGCAGCTCACTGCCCCATCATTGGATGTCCTCAACTGTAATAAGTAACCGCCCAAAAATTAACTTAATTATGAACAAGAAAAGTATTTGTTTAAAGGTTAGATTGAAACTAAGGAACACTTGATTTAATATTGTAAAAAATGTGTTATCAGACAGAAAAAAATTTGTTATGGGCAAATTCTGGTATTTTAAAGAAAAGATAAAAAAAGATACACATAAACAACATATTTACAAAATTAAAAAATGCTGAGTAAACACTTGTAAAGCTATGTAAAAAACAAAGAAAAAAAACACTTCTACTGGCAATTTATGCTGTTTAATGCAAAATTATCTCAAAATGCAACAAGCAAGTGCGGGACTGGTAATCTGGCACACCAGGCAAATGCCCGGTGGCCAATGCACTTGAGGGCCGGTCCAATATATATATATATATATATATATATATATATACATAGGGCCGGGACTTTAACGTGTTAATTAAGATTAATTAATTACACAAAAATAACGCGTTAAATTTTTTTAACGCATTTTAATCGCATTGCACCGCAGCCTTCCAGCGCAGACAAAGGCGCAGATCCCGTTTCATGTCCGCTAAGCCGTGTGCTGTCGTTCCTCCGTGCGTGCGCTCTCGTGTTTCGTGGTGCACACGGCTGCACTGCGGTGCTTCTTGCATTACGATCCTCCAGAGAATCTCAGAACTCATTCCAGAAGAGGGATTTCATCCTCCACAGCTCTGCAAGGAGGGATGATGTTGGTGTGCTGCAGCTTCCTGGTCATCACCGTGTTAATCGATCTATTTCTATCTGAGTGACATTTCCGCTTGGTCCATGATTCATTCTCTTATTGGTGTTCTGACAGAATGATGTTTTTTCTTTTTTTCTGATAATTCAGAATTATGTTTTTTCTTTTTTTCTAATAATTTAAACTTACGTATTCAGTCATTATTCATACTAAAAATCCATGTGGAGAAAATTCTCACTTTTCTCAGGTCAAATATTTATGTGCGATTAAAATGCGATTAATTTCGATTAATTAATTACAAAGTCTGTAATTAATTAGATTAAAAATTGTGATCGAGTCCCGGCCCTAATATATATATATATATATATATATATATATATATATATATACACACATATATATATATTTATATATATACATATAACAGGCTCCATCCCTCCCCCTCTGTTTCTTGTGTCAGATGCAGTCAGTGGCTCAGAGCCAGAAATCTGTGAATTTAGGATGCAAGGGAGGTGCAGAGAAGTTGCGGGGCAAAAATAAATAAATTCTTGAGGCTTATGCCTCAACATGTGCAAAAATAACCGACATGTTTAGTGCTTTAGCTTCAGTTTCCAAGCCTAAAGTACCTGACGACATTTTCCAAAAACAGGTGAACATAGCACATGGATCTCTCAGAACGCCCTCACTTTGTGTAGGTCCTACTCCACTGCCACCTTTGATCACCAGGGAGTTGGTCAAGACAGAGTAAGTACACTGATCCATTGCACTTAGTTCTCCGTTTTGTATGGGCTTTTGGTAATGGAACAGTAGATATGCATATCTACAGGGCCCGCAAGGATGATGTACTGGTTAGTTGTGTCAGGCCGATTGTGGTGGGCCAGTCTGAGCAAAAATGCCAGGGCCCTTTCTTTGTCCCAGTCCAGCCCTGCAACAAGCTAAACAGATTATAGTAGAAAAACAAAGGGGGTAATGTGGGTAGAGTATCCAGGAAGTTTACTCGAGTGACAGTACTCCATAATCTAAACAACAGCTGTGATTATCTAAGCTGCTGTGTGCTGTATGATTTTAAAATAAAATGTAAAATTACTTTTTATGAACAAGTATATATTTTTCTATCAGTAATAATGTAATAACTAAATGTGCATGCAGATTTGTAGTATAATAGTTTATTTTCTAAATGAAGACAAACGTTTAAACAAAAGCCCAGACTTCATCTTAAAACAAAAAAATTTAAATCTGATATATTTGAGAGGATAGTCCATAACATTTTAAACTTAATCTTTAAAATGTTATCAAATGAAAGTTTTTGTGTACAATTTAAATCAACTTTTTGTTGGAGATCAAGTTCAGGGTGTTTATTTGCCCAACAGAAGAAAAATGTCTGGTTCAACAATCTGCTCCAGCAGATTGAGGAAGGATATTAGGGAAACATGTTTTTTGTTTTCCCAAAACAAAATGTGTCAAAATCAGTTGTGCAGAATGATCATCTTAAATAACACGTTAACAAAAGTCGAAGACAACATTTTTGGAGGGATTTAAAAAAATTAATTTATGCAAAGGTTTCTTTCCTCTTTTGTCAAGTTTCTTTATTACTCATTTCGCACCTAAAATCCAGGGAAGGAGGAAAAATTAAAAATAGGTTTGTGAAGGTGTGTTTCTTTACAATTTCCTGACCGTCCTCCAAACCCCACACCTCTTTCTTAATGACCATTATCCGTTACTCATAATAATATTGACCTTTCTCTTTGCTTCCTCATCTCTTCAAATGAAAAAATGACATCTAAAGAATGAATGGCCATAAAAGTTATGTTAGCACCGTCCAGTGTTTTTTTACTATGGAGATAGAAAAGTCTCATTATTAATAAACTCAAGCAGGGTTTTTCACAAATGTATATGCTCATTCGGAAATGCACACAATCTGTTTCACAAACGCACACGATGAGGTTCACAAATGCACATGATCTGTTTCACAAACGCACACGATGAGGTTCACAAACGCATACGATCTGTTTCAAAAAGGCACACAATCTCTTTAAAAAATGCAAAAAATCTGTTTCATAAATGCACACAAGCTGTTTCACGAATATAATTTTTAATAAAGCTCCAAATATATACTCACAGATTATACAAATTCCTGAATGTTCATAAACCCACCACTTCTCATTTGTGAACCTCTCTACATTTGTGAGAGAATTGTGTGTGGTGAGTTTTGAGACTCACCTAACGTAGACGGACAACAAATGTCACCATTGGCTAAGAAACCTGTAGATCAAATTAATCACTTAGCCAGCTCTTCGCTTTCAGCCCGTGGTATAGCTCCTAACATGTTCCATCCAAATTGTGGGCTGAACGCACGGACCGGCAATAATTAGTCATTAGTAATCCATTTCCTGTTTATTAAACAGTGGGCATGAATTTCTAACCTGTTTCCACGGTGTATTAAACCGTGCGCACGGACTCGCAATCTATTTCCCAATTTAATAAGGCGTGTGACAGCGTGCCATAAACGATGTGGTGTTCCGTTTGCTTGATAAAAAGCCCTGACTGCCTTTGGTGTCTGTGTTGTGGCTGTAGCACAATGGTTTCTGAATTCATATTACAAGTGTTTCTGAAAATTATATTTGTGAACCTCCGCGTGTGCATTTTTGAAACAGACCATGGGCATTTCCGAATCGGCATATACATTCGGGAAAAACCCTGCATGAGTTTATTAATAATGAGACTTTCCTATCTCCATATTTTTCCACCATGTAAAAGACAGAACAGAAAGCAACTTTGTGATTTAACCAAGCAATCATCCCAGCTGATGAGCTATGCAAAGACATTATAATTCCTAAACACATACAATCTCTATGCAACATATGGTCTATATAGTATCATGTCTATGAAACATATTAACAGCTGGCAACCTCAGGGCACAAAGTCATAAATGGTAATGATTAAATTAAGTGTCTTAGTAAATTCCTGCAATGACACCAAGAAGAGCCAGTGGTGATGAAAGCATCCCTAGAAAGCTGTAATAATTGTTGAGAGGGATTGTCTCTAATGAATACTGGAGAGTATTCATTAGAGACAATTCATTTACCGTGACTGGACAGTCACGGTAAAGTCTCTATTTGCCTCCTGTAAAGGCACAAATGAGGTCTCTTCTCTGCCGCCCACCACAGATAAAGAGAGGCTTTATAGAGCGCTATTTTAGAGGCTTTTAATCCAAGTACAGTAAGGCACAATCTCAGTTACGTCATTGCCGTCCTCCATCCTGTTCATTCCATTTATGGACAGGATTTCTAGGCGCAGCCAAGGTGCCGCAGATGATGTGGTCTTGTTGGCTTCATCTGAACCAGATCTACAGCTCTCGCTGGAGTGGTTCGCAGCCGAGTGTGAAGCGGCTGGGATGGGGATCAGCACCTCCAAATCCGAGACCATGGTCTTGAGCAGGAAAAGGGTATGGTGCCTTCTTCAGGTCGGGGATGGGGTCCTTCCTCAAGTGAAGGAGTTTAGGTATCTGGGGGTCTTTCCCACGAATGAGGGAAAAATGAAGTAGGAGATCGATAGATGGATTGGTAAGGCGTCTGCAGTTATGCGGGCACTGTACCGGTCTGTCGTGGTGAAGAGAGAGCTGAGCCGAAAGGCAAAGCTCTCAAGTTACCGGTCGATCTACGTTCCTACCCTCATCTATGGTCACAAACTCTGGGTGGTGACCGAAAGAACAAGATTGCAGATACAGGCGGCTGAAATGAGTTTCCTCCTTAGGGTGGCTAGGTTCTCCCTTAGAGATAGGGTGAGAAGCTCGGTCATCCGGAGGGGGCTCAGAGTAGAGCCGCTGCTCCTCCACATCGAGAGGAGCCAGTTGAGGTGGCTAGGGCATCTGGTCAGGATGCCTCCTGGACGCCTCCCTGGTGAGGTGTTCCGGGCACGTCCCACTGGGAGGAGGCCCAGGGGAAGACCCAGAACTTGCTGGAGGGACTACGTCTCCCAGCTGGCCTGGGAATGCCTCAGGATTCCTCCCGAGGAGCTGGCCCAAGTGGCCGGGGAGACGGAAGTCTGGGTCTCTCTGCTTAGGCTACTGCCCCCGCGCCCCGACTCCGGATAAGCAGAAGAAGATGGATAGATGGATATAATGCTACAGTACTGTAGTATAATACTTCAGTAGTTTTTTCAAATAAATTTTAATACTTTTCTGCACTATTGTTTAGGTTGGAAAGCACAAGTAGAAAGCTTGTCCATTGATATTCAAATGTAGGTGGAATCTCTTGATGAGGTTTGTGTCTTTTTCTATGCAGAACAGCATTTTAGCTGTGAATTTAATTGAAAACCTGTCTCTCTTACTTTTAGGAATTCCAGTATTGTAATTTACATCCATAGATGGTATGCTGCCAGTTTGCTGTCTATTTCATTTTCTTGTTATACATTCACACGGGTGGTCCAGACAAAATTCTTCCACATCACCAACCCAAGCCAAATTGTGATGAATAAATGGCAGAATTCTCAAAACTGCAGCTTTTGTTGGGTTGGCAATACGCTGGGTTTCCCTTAGATGGAAAACCTTTAAAGTAATATTGAACTAAACTTCATGCACTGTTTAATAAGCAGGACGGATTGGAATGCACGTATGAGTAAACTGAAATTACTGTTTTAGTAAACAGAATCGAAGTGATCTGATGTGAATCGGCGCTATATAAATAAATTGCATAGAATCCTGTTTTTCAGTGGTCAGCATCTATCCAAAGTTGTCAAAGGAAGGAACAGTGGTGAACCAGTGACAAGGCTCAGCATTTGAAGAGCAAAAGCTGGTCTGTATTTTCCATGTGGTTCAACCTAAAAGACGAACTACTCCAACCCAAATGCCTGAAGGACTTTATGCTGGGTTTTTTATTTGTTTTTCTTTAAAAATGGCTGCATTGACGCAGTCTAGAAAGGAATGATGAACACACCATTTCCAGCCGAGCATATTTGAGATATGAACAAACAAGGCAAATCAACCTCGCATCACACAAGAATCAAGGAATGTACTGCAACCTTGGAAAACTGCCAGCTGCTTAAAAAGAACCAACACAACTTGTTTGAAGGGGGCGTCCTCACAGTTGTGACACTACAAGCATTGTTTACCTTTTTCCCGAAAGGTTACATGTTTTGCGATGTGATAGTGGCTAATAATCTCTACCGAAAAATGCTTTAAAAAAAGGCATAAAACAGATAACAGTCAAATTAAAGTCAAAATCACAGTTGTTGTTTTTTTTTTTACCAAATATGTAATCAATAATCAGTCATTTAGAAAAATAATCTAAATCTGCTGCAGTAATAGTTTTTAATTTTCCCCCTTCATCATTTCAAATATGTGTAATTTCTGGTATTCAGCTACTTGGAATGAAACGTGTCCCCGTGAGATTTGGAGGTTTATGTGCTTTATTTAGTAACCTACCACAAACCTTGATCAGTTTGATCACATTTTTTCAAGTAAAAATGTGCCCCAAACTATCATAGTTAACTGTAGCTCCATGTCCAAGTGGGCTAAAGAAAGAAAGGGAAAAAAATCAAATCGCTGGAGAATTGTTTATTTCCATTTATACAACGTTTCACTTTACATTCAATACAGTGCCCTATATTATATTAATATTTTTTATTATGAAGGCTATAACATAAAGAAAGCCAGTTCTTACCACAAACCATCTTTCAATCGCAAATATCCCGAAAGGGATTAATATATCCTCAGGTTTACAGTGTGACCGTTTCAAACACTTCAAATGTTATTTTTCACCTCAAACACTTCAAACAATTTCCCACCTAGAAAACAGCAAATCTCCGCGATAAACATCTGTTTAAGAACCTGACGAGGATATCTCTGCTTTCTCAATGTCCATATTGCTTGAAATGCTGAGGTTTAACCCCCAATGGCTGTTAATTTCATCTAGAAATGCAGTTACCCAAACTGTGTGTCACTTGGTACACAATTACTTTATGGCACAACACCTGAACTATGCTGTGCTGTCGAGGCATTGAGGCTTATTGAACTCGGCACCAAGGTTGCAGTAGATTCATTGAGTCCTGTAAGATGCGAGGTTGGGCACTGATGGATTGAGATCCAAAGAGCTGAAAGGCCAAGGTAACCCCTCAAATCATTCCTTACTAAAATGCATCCATTCATCCCTTTTAGCAAATAATGATGAATTCATTGTTCCATTCAGTTTAAAACGTTTTATATTTATGGAAAACCTATCCGATTGCATATAACACCCAACAAAAGTGGCAGTTATGAGAATTCTGCCCTTTATTCATTCCACTTAGGCTTGGGTTGTTGATTTTGAAGGATTTTGTCAAGACACTGCACAGCACTCTCAGACCACAGAAGGAATCTTATAATGCTTTGTTCAAGATAAAGTCTCTACATTAATGATACAAAATTCCATTACAGTTATCCAACATTTTCAAAATCTAAAACACTGAAACGGTAAAATGTTTATTTAAAGCTTATTATATCCCCTCCCTCCAAATGTAAACTACATTAGGAAATAATCTGTGTTTTTCACTTAACTTGTGAGTAGTCATGATATTGTGTCTTATCTGTGTGCATTTGATATTTAAGGTATCTAGAGAAACTTTTTTTTTTAACGAGATGCACCCACTTTTTTTGGCCTCATCATATTCAACATGCTGTGTGTGCTCAACATTTTTTGAAATATCTCAAACAAAACATTGCATTACCTCAAGGCCAAAAATGATTTCAGGCTTGAATTTAGTGAGGGGAATTTCTTCTTTTGTTACTAGATTTTCATTTCTGCCTTGTATGATGAGCTGGTAGTCACACATCTCCTTTGCAGGTCCAGATAGTAATAAAACAACACAAAGTATTAAATAATCTGAAAATGACACAAAACCGTAACTAGAAACTCTTGCACACACTAAAGGTGCGTTCAAACCGCCCCGAACTTCAGCGTCAGTTGCGGCAAAATTACATGTAAAGTCTATGGTTGAGTCCATTAGAGGTCCCACAGAGTTTCTGCGGTGCTCTGTTGGCTGCATCAATTTTCCAAGCGTTTCTTGCGTTTCAAGCGGCAACGTAGAAAACGCTAGTAACGCAGAAGTTCAGCTGGCTGAACTTTTGATAGATTTAATGCAGTTCGCCAACCGATCAGAGTGTTTCCGTGTAGTGATGTCGCTTGACGTCGACGTTATCTAGCCAATCACGATCCACTAGTGTTTTAAATACTAAGCAGATAAAGGCCCACCCACTTGCTTTGTAAGCGTCATCTTAAAAATGTGTATAGATCAAACTAGATGCGTTGGGACTGCTTGACACAGACAACGCATGCAGTGTGAAAGAACCATTAGCCTTTACTCTAGAGATTTCATCAGAGCTGTTTATTAACTAGAACTGAGTTAAGGGTAACACTACAATAAGGTACACGAAATTTTGCTTCGTTACCAGGGAAAGACTTGGGAGGTTGTTGTATTTACATTATTCTTTTCATTTTTTTTTATTTATAAATAAAATAATATATGCAACATCTATTCCAAGCTGTTCAAAAGCAGAGGTGTCCATCTCCAGTCCTCAAGGGTTGCTATCCTTCCACTTTAAGATGTGTCTCTGCTCCAACACAGCTGATTTAAAGGATTTAACTACCTCCTCAGCATGGCAAAATTCTTCTGAGGCCTTCTAATTAGTGATCATTTGTTTCAGGTGCGATAAACCAGGGAAAGAAGTGAAACTTGCTGGATAGAGGCCCTCGATGACAGACTTTGGGCACCCTGTTCTAAAGTGTTTTGAAGTTCAGATATCAGCTGTCTTTAAGGCTCCCCCCTTAATTTATCTTCCTCACAGGGTCTAAAATGGGCTGTTTAAATCTGTTGACATTGACACTGGCTCTCAATCAGCCACAGCTCATGGCCATTCCCATGACAATCATGGGCATGCCCACACTCACCATGGCCACTTCCATGAGGAGGATGACGGGCACTCCTACGGCCCTCAGGTGAAGATGTTTCCTCAGTCAGCTTGAAGAGGACCATCATGGGCCCTCACACTCCCACGATCATGGGCACGCACATTCTCCCAGACATGGACACTAATGTGGAGCAGAGAGAGTAAAGAGACAAGCAGATGTAGAGAAGAAGGACTTAGTGGAGCTCTTGACTCAGGTAAGTGTCGGCATTAATTCTAAGCGGTATGTTTGGAGAAAACCAGACTCTGCTCATCACCTGCCCAATACAATCCCTATAGTGAAACATAGTGGTGGGAGCATCATGTTGTGGGCATATTTTTCAGTTGCAGGGACAGGACGACTGGTTGCAATTGAAGGAAAGGTGAATGTGGCCAAGAACGGAGATATCCTAGAAAAAAAGCCCTCTTCCAGAGTGCTTTTAAAATGAAGGTTCACCTTAATCAGAACAATGACTCTAAGTACGCAGCTAGAAGAACAAAGGAGTGGCTTCAGAACAATTCTGTGACCTTTCTTAACTGGCCAAGCCAGAACCCTGACCTAAACCCAATTGAGCACCTCAGTCATTTCAGTCTTTGTTTAATAAAGTAGCAGAAATTTCAACTTTTTTCTGTCAAGATTGGATGCTGAGTGTAAATTAATAAAATATAATATTAATTTAGTTCATTTTTAGAAAATGGGTGCAATTAAATACAGAGTGAGACATATAAAGGGGTCTGAATACTTTTCATACCCACTGTAAATATTATTGATACTGCTTTATTCCACTTTTGTAAACCCAACCACCCCTAAACTAAACACCCCTTGTGTTTAGTTTTTGAGTAATGTCTTTTATTGACATAATTTTATTCCCTGCAGGTGAAGAATAAAATATTTTACATTTGCATATGATTGATGTATTCCATCTGTTAGTTGAAAATCTGTTGCAAATACCTGTTATCTTTCTGCTCCTCTGCCACAGGCTGATGCATCCCCCACAGCTCCGAGTTCGACCTTGACTCCCAACAAACTTCTCTTAGGCACAAACTGTTCCTTTGTGTGATTAAACATCCACTCTGGGCTTTATGAAAAAAAGTTTTCATGCTTTATAATTGTTTTCAAATGTTGTAATTACTCTGAGTTTATAAAGTGTATTTTGTTTCCCTATAAGCAGCTTGTGAAACATTATAATATATCTTCTCTGATACAATATGTGATGTGATTCTGGTGTGATGTTTTAATAATACATGAGTGGGGGTTGTTTTTCTATGTTTGGAACTAAATAAAAGAATCGCACCGCAAAGGTACGTTGCTCAATTTGGGGGATTCTTGTCCATCAGATTGAGCCGGACCATGGTCGTTGCTGGCAAACTGCAGTAATTCTTTGTTGTGTTTTTCTTGCTCCTCTACAGAGATAAACCAACACGCTGGAGGTGACTTCTGTATCTAAGGATTTTTTAGTGAATTAGTAGTCTGGGTTTATCAGGAACCCTTTAAGAAGGGTTCCGTCTTTGAAGGAAAAAAATTACCTCAACACAGGTGAACCAGAACAGTAAACTTCCTCCCATCATTGCCTGCACTCTTGCCTTCCTGGTTGTTGAAATATTTGTGCGCCTGCTGATACGGGCATGGACATTCCCACAGCCACTCTTATGTTTCATATATTTATATATCTCATATATTTTTTCTGTTTTAGATTGTTTCCGGTGCAGCATGTAACCTCATAATTCAAAAATTTAAGGAAATGCATAACAGCATTCTGTATTATTTTTTGTGTTATGCAGTCTTTTGCACTAAATGCACTTTTTGTTGCCACCTTAGGATTTAATTTCTATACTTGTTACAGAAATTACAATGTGTATTTAAATCAGCTACCAACATTCAAATTCACCACTAGATGTCAGACTGGATTGCATCAGTTAGGTAAATGGATATTTTTTTTAGGATTATCTTTATGAGATAATTTAATTTCCTGGTTGTCCAACTTTCAGATGCTTCTAAACAAAAGGACAATTATGAAGAGGATGAAAAAGAAAATACATAAAAGGAGAAGGAAAAAAAGCAAAATCACGAAGGTGGCAGACACTGAGAAAAAAGGCACAGGTAGATCCTTCCATTTCCTGGGGTTTATCCCTATCACTTCCATCCATCCATTTTCTGAACCGCTTACTGTCACTTCCACTTTCCCCTAATGCTATTCTTCTTGGATTATATCAGAAGAGGTTAAGAAGGTTCCACTTAGAAATTTGACACATTTCAGGAAATGGTTCCGCTCCCATGGCTTTCTATTATGTGAACTTGTATTACTCAATTAGTTTAGTTATAATCCTGTAGCATATAATATATGTATACCTGAGAAGGAACAACAATGTATTTCCATGAGAAAAGCAAACTTGGGTGTAGAGGCTTTTTAATTAGTGTTATGCTGTTCAAATAAAACAAAAAGTCAATATAGATTTTTTTAAGTGCAAATTTTTAAAAGATGACTTATAAACGGTTTCACTTGGTTTAGAAAAAAATTTTGTTGGCCTTGTCTCTACATCTGAGTTAGACACAGACAGATGGGATATATATTTAAGTAAACATTCTTTTCTGACATTGCAGTAAATCTTATATCAAGATTTTGGCTCTGATCCATGTTTATCTGAGCACTAAAACTTAAGAAAAAGAAAACATATTTTTGCCATGGTTTATGAGCTGTTGTGGTATTTACTTCCTCCAAGCCCTTTTTCTATTTTTGTTTTAATTAAATAGGTATTCCAATTGTTTTTTACCCGCACCCATAGACTGTAAAAACAAATAAACAACGCCTCCTCACTCCTCCCCGTTTACCACAATGACACACTTTCATGGGGAATTCATGGCGGATTCACAGACTCCTCCTCCCCAGCTCTGACGAAGCATGTTCCTAAAAAGGGCATAGGGGCGGGATCTTCACTGTAGACTCTGCCCTCGCTGGGCGTGTATGGGCGTGTAGTTCGGTCGTAATCACGCTCATTCTGCTCCCGCGTCTTTAGCTCTGATGCTAAACTTGGCTCGGCCCCCTCATTAATTACGCAAGATTTCACAAAAATATCTTACGAAAACCAGCCTGGTGCCCAGGCTTTTTATGAGCCCGGCCTTATCTCAGGAAGATTATGTAGCCATAGAAAGTTTTTTAAAAATTGGCACCAGGCATTAAAGTTGTTTTTAACGTGTCTAAAGTCCAATGCTTTTTAATGGGGGCCTTGCGGCCAAATGAAGGTACTACAGCAATGGAGGAGCATACCTCCATGGTATGCGGTCACAAAGCAGAGCAGCCAGCGGCCATTGCCCGCACCTTATTTTTAGAATGCAGTATGTTTATTTACTCACCCATACAAAGTTTGGAGCCACTCGGAGTCCTTCAGGAGATGTTTATATCGATTCGCAATGATTATATCCAATAAATGGGAGTAATCAGGGTAATGGACATGCAACCTCTAAATAAGGCATTATTGGTTGGATTAAAAGCCTGTTAAACACCCTGGAAGTTCTGAACACTCAGCGGAATAGTGCATTTCATAACAAAACTCTGGTGTAGTGAGTTCTGAGGCAGATAATGCCTTATGTAGAGGCTGCACTTTGGTTGCCCCCATTCATTCCCATTATTTGGGTATACACTGATCACGAATGGATATAAACTTAGCCCAACGGACTCCAAATGGCTCCAATCTTGTGAGTAAATTAATATGTGGTAAAAATAAAGTCTAGTTCTTACTGGAATTTACTGCTAAAAACTGTCCTTCCGCTTCAACAAAAACTTACTTGAAAAAAACCATTTTTTTTGTGAGACAATTTCTGAATTTGAAATAACATTATATGTGATAAATCAGAGTTATTATTGCACACATTTACATTGAATATAAATAAAAATGAAAGTTTTATTGGAAAAAAAACTTGAAGTCTGACTAAATTTGGCCATGGTAACAGAAATAAAGGTGTGGTTATCTCAACCTAGCAGCTGACTTCACACATGATTTCACTGATGGTCTGACAATCGGAGTGTCGTTCCTGGTATGTCCAGCTGTTGGCGCTCTCACCCCTCTGACAATCCTGCTTCAAAAGGTACCACCTGAGATTGGGGATTATGCCATCCTAGTACAGTCTGGCTGCACTAAAAAGAAGGTATTTCCATTCTCCTGCTATGTTTGATAAAAAGGTTGATGATAAAACCGTAATGTTATCAGTATCGTCATCTACATCCATCTTAAAATCCTTAACTAATTAAATGAGTGTACACTATGTTGGGTGTCGGTGTATGAATGCGAGTGTGATTGGGTGAATGCGGCTTCAATGTAAAGCGCTTTGAGTGGTCAGTAAGACTAGAAAAGCGCTATATAAGTCCAGTCCATTTACCATTTACAACAGCTGCAGGTATGAGCAATAATTAATAGCAGCAACTAATACAATGAAGAACCACTATGTTCTTCGGGTATATTTTCTAAACCTCCTAATTTTTAGGTGAGGAGTTAACTAACATATGCAAAAAAAAAAATATTTATTTGAAATGACCAAATTTATCCCCCTCATTGTAAAATCCGCCTTTCCTAGCTGTCGACCCTCCCAACCATACAAACAGTTTTTATGGGGATTTCAAACATCAATAGTCAAAGTTTTTTTGTTAATATTTCAGAATGACTTATTTGTAATTTTGTTTCCACCTTGTACAATTTGAACAAAAGTAGTAGTAGTAATAACAGCAGCCTTTTTTTCTGGACACTTATGTCTAGTTTAAACTTTTCCAATAGCAACTTTGCTCCCAGAAGCAGACGTATCGAGGGAAACATTTTTCGTTTATAGTATTCTGGGTTTTTTTCTCTCCATTCTCCGTTGATTGTTTGCGTGTTGCGAAGCAATTGCCGACCAAGACAGCAGGGAATATTAACTTTTCATGGCAGGTCTGCTAACCATTGCATTGTAGTTTCTAGGTGGAGTTTTTTTTTCTCCAGCTTTTGAACACATTCCCCTCTCATCTTAATCAAAAGTAAGTTTTCATTAAGATGGAATGCTTTTTAATAGAAGTGCAGGTCATAGAATACTCTAAAACGCTGGTAAACAAACACAGCAGCCTGTTTTGTTGTTTCTCTACACCTCCTTGTGTTCAAAATCGCCAAAAACCTAGTGATTAGATAAATTATCCTTTCAATAAAAAGCATATAGTGCCCAAACGCTGCATTGCCTACTAATTTCATTGATTATAGAGCACCATTCTGACGAAACGATTGCTGGCTGTTGCTGAACTGACCAGTCACAGGCATAGGCTCTCCATTGACAGAGACTGATAGTTAGAAAATGGGGCTCTACTCCCTTCGTCCTTTCGTAGGTGACGGAGAGTTTTTTCGTCGACGGATAATGGTGCTGCGTCAATCCGTCTCCGTCAAAACGGAGAAGCATAAACTAGGCTTAGTCCAACGATATACAAACGAATGACACAGAATCAAAAGTAAATTTAGTAAGAGGTATCTTAATTTTATCAGAACATGACCCAAACTTATGAGCAGGTGTATATAACGTAGGCTACAGCACTGCCTATAAATATCATAATCATCTGTCGTATCCTCTGTGATAATATGACTAAGATATTTTACTTTCTTTGTGTCAACAATCAGTGTTTGAAGGATAAAAATCCAGGAACTTCATTTGCTTGTCTTCCTTCACAGACAAATCAAAACCGCACTTTTATCTGCATAATACACAGTGCTTTGTTCAACTCCATACATATCTACTGTAGACGTGCAGTACTTGGACTTAGAACCCATCCATCCATCCATCTTCTTAACCGCTTATCCAATTCAGGGTCACGGGGCAGCTGGAGCCTATCCCAGCAATTATCAGGCGTTAGGCAGGGTACACCCTGAACAGGACGCCAGTCTGTTGCAGGGCCAACACAGAGAGACAGACAACCATTCACACTCACATTCATTCCTACGGACAATTTAGAATGATCAATTCACCTATCATGCATGTTTTTGGACTGTGGGAGGAAGCCGGAGTACCCGGAGAGAACCCACGCATGCACGGGGAGAACATGCAAACTCCATGCAGAAAGACCCTGGACCGGGATACGAACCCATGACCTTCTTGCTGCAAGGCAACAGCGCTAACCACTGCGCCACCGTGCAGCCCCCTGGACTTAGAACCTCCAAGTAATCTGCATACAGTACATCAGATGCTTTATGACAATATCATCAGCTACCTAGCTGGTCGTAGAAACTTTTAACTTCACTGATAACGGGGTTCCTACAAGGTCTTAAAAAGCCTTAAAATGATTGAATGAATGAATTTGCCAATAATCCATTGAAAAGACTTTAAAAAATGTTGAATTTTGATACCTGTGTCTTAAAATGTGTACAGTATTTAACTTCAAAGGCCAAAGTACTCAGAATGTGACATCTTCAGTAAATGAAAAATAACATTAAAATAATTTTTAAAAGAATGTAATTAATATAAGAAAAAAACAACAACAACAACAACTTAACATTGGCACATTTTCTTGTGGCCTGCTGAAATGTTCATTATATTTTAAACCTCTGCTCGGCTAGTTGTCACACTTTCACACTTTCAACACAAGTTTAAGGATTTTATTTTATTTTTGTCTACCGGTAGGGCTGTGTTTTAATTTTTTATATAAATGGTGTTAAAAAGGTCTTGCAAAGACTGGAATTTAACTTAAAAAACCTTTAGGAACCCTGGATAATTCATCCATGGTTAAAAGTAGGATATCGACTTTAATTGCGACTCTCATGCTTTATGTAAAAAAAACTTTATTCAAACCTTACTACTTCTACATTAGAAATAAATACAAACATTTTAAATTGAATTTATAATGTAGAAATAGTTATTTAGTTCTTAAATAAAACACTTGCCTTTTTCATATACATTCTATTTTGAGAATCTACAATGATAATCAGTGGAAATGAGGTAAAGGTAAAACATTCTGGTAGATAGATTAAAATTAAACTTTTTGTTAAGATTTGAATTTCAATCTCTAGTTAAATAAAATACATGACTAACAATAGCCGAAAGTTGGACTGAAGCTAGATTTGAATAATTTAGTAACAACTAGGAACTAGTGAAAGTGGCAATTAATGTGCAGTCCCTAATCTTAAGGCTGCTTATACCTAATGATTGATTCACGAAACGAAAATTATAATGCTTTTAATACAAGAGAATAAAATATTGGCAATAATGATACTGAGTTTGTGCATCAGGCCATGTGTCTACAGCTGCTGACTGCGGTGGGAGCTCTGGCCGGGACGGCTTGCTCTCTGATGGCTGAAGGCGTGGGCGCCATGGCAACCGCCTGGATCTTACTCTTCACAGCTGGTGGGTTTGTTCACATCCCCACGGTGACGGTGCTCCCCGAGCTGCTGGCGGGCCGCTCCAGTGTCGGCCAGTCCCTGATGGAGATTCTGGCGCTGCTGTTTGGTGTCGGCATGATGGTGCTGATCGCAGAGTACGAGTGAAGCGCTTGTTTGGAGCGGACTGAAACTTTTACATCAAAAGAAAAGGAGAAAGAGAAAAGAGAGAGGAAAATGTACACAAAATGTGAATGATTTGTTCTAATTGCCCCCTTTTTTGTTTCCCTTGTCAAGTTAATTTTTGTTTATTTTTGCAGTTGTTTTTTTTACACTGGAGGGTGAAAAATGAGATCTTGATTGAAGTTTATTGATAAAAACTGTTTTCAGGATGAGTTCTGCACTACTGCTGTAGAGTGAACCGTAAATTCACCTGCCACTTTTGTTCGTTTGATAGGCTACTGAATGTGAAACAAAAAAAAACATTCCAGACAAAATGCTTTTGTTAATTTGGTCAAACTGTGCTTCATGTTTTAAATTTAATTTAATTTGCCTGCAGACGGATTTTTTTCAATATCTTTTTGTGAAATATACTTTACTAGATGCCCAAAAATAAGAATATAAATATTTTCTTTGAGTAAGAAAAGTTTTTTTTTCTGCTTCTTATTGAGTCTTAACATTAAATACACAAACTTTAGAAGATTTTATGTGGTCGCATAGAAGTAGGCTATTAATAACATGATTCATCCAGGCATGGAACCTGATTTATGTGTTTTTAGCGCAGCATGTTTGTTGTCTTTGTGTCGAGCAACTGCTGCATTTTGGAGGGTGTGTCTGAACGTGTTGACCTAAATACCAGAGTAAAAAACTGTCTTCAAAGAAAGTTTGGATCTAAAATCTGATATGACCTGTTGTTAAATAAACCTGACTTTTCTGAGCTCCTGCAGGAAATAATCTGATAAAAAATTCCTGAAGACAACGTTGTCTTCCTAATTATGACAATAAAGTTGTTTTCCCCTCAACTGCTCTGAGAGAAAACAGTTTTTGAAACTGCAGCTCTGCGTGCGTAAATCCAGGCAAAAACTCCACCCTAGCCTCCACTATAGTAGCCGCCGGCCACACCGGACCTGCAGCTCACTGCCCCATCATTGGATGTCTTCCTATTCAACAGAATGGTTTACAAGAGATGTTTTTTTGTTCAGAGAAAAATCATGTAACAACTTCATAACAGTATACTTATGATTGCAAATTTAGAAACATTCAAAATTTAGTCCGTTATCCTATTTGTTAATGCTAAAGATTACGTTCTCCTTACTGTATTTCCAACAGCTTTTTTGATTGCTTGCCAATCAGACGTTGCATGCGCCTTGCACTTATATACACAATATTTTTTATCAATACTATTTAATGGTACATGCCGGACGTTAGGAGATTACTACGTAGCGCTACAGACGCTATTTTTCTTTGTCGTAAGAAATACCTGTTAAAGGTGCAATTGTTTGTTATCTTTACAGCCTCCAGTAACAGTGATGGTTAGATGAGACATTTTTCAGCAAATAAGAATTGTTGTTAATTAACTTTGAAATTAATTTGATCTTATTCTTAAAAACAAACTTTGGTTCTTTGACATATATATTCACAATGAACTTTGACATCACTCATTGTTTTAAAAAAAAAGTTTGATTCTAATTTGTTATTTTAAATCTTTTTGTTTTGTAATTTATTCTGTTAATTTTTACTTGCTAATTTGGTTGAATTAGTGTAGTTATGGAGCTTTAGCTTGAACTATTTTGTTAATTCAATCTTATAATTTGGAAAGACGTTTTTGCATCTCTGCATGTTAACCTGGCTTTTTTCAATTCAATTCAATTCAGTTTATTTATATAGCGCCGTTTCACAACAGATGTCATCTCAAGGCACTTTACAAGAAGAGTTATTACAATACAATGTTTAATTTCAGAACACCATATTGTAAAATCACTTCTTCATTTATTCTATAATAGGCTACATCATCTTTCCAGGAAGGAATTTATAGCACCATAATTGACAGTATTTTTAAAAAAATTTAAATTACTGTAATGACAGCTTAAAAGTTTATTAGTATTATTAATCAACAACCTGAATCTTATTGAATATTTTTTAGAATGTTAACTTGAGTTCCTGTAATGAGTTGTGTATTTACTGATGCTTCCTTGTCAGAACTAGGTCAGGTTTCCAGTAAGAACTGAACTACTTCAACATATTTTTAAGTAACTGTAAAACGTGATGTCCAAAAATTCATTTCAGTAAGAATAAAAAAAGTATTTGGTAAAAAGGCTATTGCCGTACTGAGCAACACTTGATTTAATATTTTCAGTAGCATTTTTTAAAGAAAGATGAAAAAAAGATACAAATAAAACATTAAGCTGAATAAATACTTGCAAAACTATGTAAAACATACTTCCAGTGAAAACCTATGGTGTTTAATGTATAATCACCTCAAAATGCAACAAGCTAAACAGATGGAAAATTATAGTACAAAAACAAAGCTTGCATAGAAAGAAATGGTGTCATTTAATAAACTGTGGCTGTGTGTCTTTGTCTAGTTTATTTTTTGTTAAAACATGTTAGTTCTTCATTTCGTGAAGTTATTTTCTGTGGGTAGAGTATCCAGAAAATGTACCCAATTAAGAGTATTAATAATTCATAATAATAGTAATCCATCATCTAAACAATGGCTGTGATTTTCTAAGCTGCTGTTCATTGGCTTTAAAAAATGTTTCGGAGGTGAATTTCCTGCAGGGGAATCAACTTATAAGAAGTTTCACATTTATTATCTGATGAGATCTGCAGTCAGTTTCATTGGGAGTCGTTGAGTCAGGTTGACAGAATTTGTGAATCATTTTTTTTAAATGTAGAAACAGAAAACACTCAAATGCCTGTAAATCCTGACACATACATCTTAGGTTCTAATTTAAATATAAGGTATTTAGTTTATCATAGTGAGCATAATATTTTATTTGAAAGATAAGTAATATTATGCTACAAATTGTAAGATGACTTTTAAAACTAGACAGATTTATTGTGGCATGTTAAAATGTTAAAACATCCTCAAGCTGTTGGTAATAAATTGTTTCACATTCTGAACAACAAAATTAAAATCTGTATCCATATGTGTAGGCTATGCTCTATGTCTCTCCATAACATTAGTTTTTGTTGATAAAAATTAACACTGGTCAGAATGCACGTTTGTCTAAAAATGAAATAAAATCGACATGACAGCCTTGATTCAACTTTGATGCATAGAACTGACCAGACAAGTTTCCCAAGTCATTTGATGACGAGTTGAGTTCCCATGAAAGATATGATGTATGATGAGTGATTCAACCTTTGGACGATTCTGTCATTTCGAATTCAGTTTCATCTGCAGTCCTTCAGACTGGAAAAAAAATATAGATGTATAATCAAAAGCACTCATTAGTAAAAAAAAACAGTAGATTGTCTCTTTAAGTACTTACCCTCATGACTCAATAAAGTATCATTGAGTTGCATTGAAATAAATTGTCTTCGAGGAATCGGTGCAGTATGATTTCAAAATAAAAGGTAAAATGAATTTTTTAATGCAAAATTATATATTTTTCTATCAGTAATAATGTAATAACTAAATGCACATGCGGATATGTAGTATAATAGTTTATTTTCAACAATAACATACAAAAGTTTAAACAAAAGCCTAGATTTAATTTTTTAAACAAAAATGATTTATCTGAAATAGTTGAGAGGATAGTCCATAACCAAATCATGTTTTTGTGTAAGTTTAATGAAACGTTTTGGTGGAGAATACATCTTGTACCACAGGAGTTTAAGATTGCGGTAATTAAACCTCTACTTAAGAAACCATCTCTTGATCAAAATGACTTAATTAACTATAGACCGATATCTAATCTTCCCTTCTTATCTAAAATTCTTGAGAAAATAGTGGCACACCAGATATGTGAGCATTTAAACACTAATGAGCTGTTTGAGAAGTTTCTTTAGAGCTCATCATAGCACTGAAACAACTCTGGCGAAGGTTACTAATGATATTCTCATAGCCTCAGACAATGGACTGCTGACCATTCTGGTCCTGTTAGATCTCAGTGCTGCCTTTGACACTGTTGATTACAGTATTCTCATAGAAAGGCTTCAAAGTGTCGGTATAAAAGGAACAGCACTAGGTTGGTTTAAATCTTATTTGTCTAACAGATTTCAGTTTGTTCAGGTAAATGATAAATCTTCCTCAACCTCAATAGTCACTTGCGGAGTACCACAGGGTTCAGTGCCTGGGCCGATTCTTTTTACTATATATATGCTTCCTATTGGTAAAATAATTACGCAGCATGGGATAAATTTCCATAGTTATGCAGATGATACACAGCTATATATATCCATAAATACTGATGAATCCAATCAGTTAGGTAGACTACAGGCATGTCTGGAAGATATAAAAACTTGGATGACTCTAAACTTCTTGCTTCTGAATTCTGATAAAACAGAAGTTGTCGTCTTTGGACCAGAAGCTCTGAAAAAGTAACTACTTAGTCAACACCTTCACCTGGACAGCATTAAATTAGCCTCCAGTAATAAAGCAAAGAACCTCTGTGTTATTTTTGACCAAGATATGTCATTTAGATCTCACATTAAAGAAGTCTCTAGGATTTCCTTTTTTCACCTTAGGAATATTGGAGAAATTAGACCCATCCTGTCCAGGAGTGATGCTGAAAAACTAGTCCATGCCTTCGTTACTTCAAGGCTGGATTACTGTAACTCTTTATTATCAGGTAGTCCACAGAAAAAACAATTAAAAGTCTTCAGTTAGTCCAAAATGCTGCTGCTGGGATTCTGATGAATATTAAAAGAAGAGATCACATTTCCCTTGTTTTAGCTTCTCTTCACTGGCTCCCAATGAGATCTAGAATAGAATTCAAGATCCTCCTTCTGACATATAAAGCTCTTAATAATCTAGCTCCATCATACATAAGAGACCTGATTGTTCCATATGTTCCTAACAGGGCCCTTCGCTCTCAGACTGCAGGTTTACTGGTAGTTCCTAGGATTTCTAAAAGTAGAATGGGTGGCAGATCTTTCAGCTATCAGGCTCCCCTCCTATGGAACCAGCTCCCAGAGTTGGTTCGTGAAGCAGACAATTTGTATATCTTTAAAACTAGGCTTACAACTTTCCTCTTTGACAAAGCTTAAAGTAAGAGATATGTTAATGGACAGTTAGAGACAGGTTAGACAGGTAGCAAGGAAGAGACAGGTTAATGTTAGTAGCCAGGTAGAGTGTCAAAAGCTGGGAAGAGATAAGAAGAGGTAGAGTAGCTAGGTAGAGATAGATTAATGTAAGCTAGGTAGAGAGTGTCAGTAGCTAGGTTTCCTAGTAGCTAGGAGACAGGTTAATGTTAGTATCTATGCTGCTTTAGGCTAGGCTGTTGGAGGACATTATTAGGGTCTGTTCCTACTTTCTCTCCTACTTCTCCCCAACTGCATAATGTGCTGTCAGTTCAAGCGCTAACCTGCTTTCTCTTAGTCTCTTCCTACAGTAGGTGCTCCTGACCCACCCTGCTTGACGACCCTGACTAAGATGGCATTCCAGTGACGGAAAGTTATCCACGTCCTGCAACAAACTTCTGCATCAGTTCTGTTACTCTTTCTATGTCTCTGTTCTGTATCTCTGTTCTGTATTCTCCAAACCACAGCCGGTCTCGGCAGATGACCGCTTGTGCTGAGCCTGGTTCTGCCGAAGGTTTCTTCCTGTTAAAAAGGAGTTTTTCCTTTCCACTGTTGCTTCATGCTTGCTCAGTGTGAGGGATTGCTGAGAATTACACGATGCTATCTTCTGTGGTTCTCTAATTTCTACATTAAACATTGTATTGTAATAACTCTTCTTGTACAGTGCCTTGAGATGACATCTGTTGTGAAACGGCGCTATATAAATAAACTGAATTGAATTGAATTGCAGAGCAAGGTTAAATTTTTTTTTATCTCCCGCAAAAAAAAAAGTGTCACAATCAGTTGCGCGTCTTTATTTGTCATTCCACACCTAAAATCCAGGAAAGGAGTAAACTTTAAAAAAGGTGTGGTGTTTCTTTAGAAGTTCCAGCCCTTCCTCCAAATGGCACTACACACCTCTTTTTGTGGTGACAGTCATCTGTTATTCACTTTTTGTTTCATCTTCTCTTTTAATCAAAAATGACATCTGGAGAATGAATGGCCATTAAAGTTATGTTAGCACTGTCCATCTAAAGTGTGCTTCCCCCCCATGTAAAAGATAGAACACAAAGTAACATTGTAATTTAAACCAAGTAATCATCCCCAGCTGATGAGCTATGCAAAAACATATTTCCTAAACATGTAAAGCAAGAGTGCAGAAAAAATAATTTCAATTGTCATTTCATGGTTTTAAACCAAAGTACATCTCTGACATGTTAGAGACATATGAACCATCGTTGGCCCTGAGAACTTCAGGGAGGGGTCCCCTTGTGGTTCCCAGAGTCAACAATAAACACGGTGAGGCTGCATTTCAGTTTCAGACAGCTAAAATATGGAACAGTCTTCATGAGGATGTGAGACAAGCCTCAACTCTAACAATGTTTAAATCCAGGCTGAAAACAGTTCTTTTTAACCCATGCATGTGACAATTGAAAGTATTTTATCTGCACTGTTGCTTTTTTTATTGTAATTAATAATTTTTTAAGTTGATGGGGGTTTTTTTCTCCTGTTTATCTGTTTTCTTAATTTATGGAACTGTTAAACACTTTGAATTGCCTTGTGTATGAATTGTGCGCTACAAATAAACTTGCCTTGCCTTTTACAATCTCTGTGCAACATGTGAACTACGGTAACATGTCTACCTGGCGACCTCAGGGCACAAAATCATAAATGATAATGATTACTTTAAGTGTCTTAGGAAATTCCTTTGTTTCATCTGCAATGACACCAAGGAAAGCCAGTAGTGACGAAAGCATCCCTAGAATACTGTAATAAATGTTGGGAAGGGCTTTGACTAATAAATACTGCACTTCTACAATTGTTACAATTTTTGGTATTCATAATACATCAGTAAGTGGTGTTTATCATCATTAAACATTCATCGTCCTCTGTTTATCTGTCTGGGTCGCGGGAGCAGCAGCTTAAGCAGAGAGACCAAGTCTTCCCTCCTTGCAGCCATTTGTTCCAGCTTCTCTAGGGAGACTCCCAAGGTGTTCCCAGGCCAGCAGAGAAACATTGTCCCTTCACCATGTCCTGGGTCTCTAGCTGGATGGTCTAACATTCGCACCTCGATGCTGGTCCAAAGGGAAATGGACGCGCTTCAAACTATGCAAGTTTGAAGCGTGTCAAGCTGGAAATACACAACTTATGGGAAGACCCTGTCCGGGAACGCTCTGTATTCATCCGCATGGCCTCCTCCTCCTCCTCCTTCTTTACCGTTGAGCACAGCATGTGTTGGTGCAGCTGCCGGTGGAATCTGATCTCTGAGTTGACCACATTATGTATGGGGACTCCATATGAGTCACAACAGTACTGACACCATGCAACCAGGTTCCTGATTGGTTGACGCAACACAAATTGATGCCAAAGTTAGATTTTTCAACTTCATTTGCAGATGCAAAAACACTCGTGACCAACGAATGCTAAAAATGTACCACATAAAATCTCTTGGATGTTTTCTGACGTGCATCAACCGCTTCATTCTCGCTTATCTGACGCACGATAAGGCAGAAAAGCCTTTTCACTATGCAAATCTGCTTTTGACGTGACATGGTTCCACCTGACACGCTTTAGCATGATTCTACATTGACTTTACATGTAAACCTGATGCACACGATGCTTCAAATGTGTTCGATGTGAATGCATGATCTCATTCTTTTCCCAAATCTTCTGGCCATAGATGAGGGTAGGAACATAGATTAAACAGTAAATCAAGAGGTTTGCCTTTGAGCTTAGCTCCATCTTCACCACGACAGAATGGTAAAGTGCACACTCTTTGGTTCCCCTAATTTAAAAAAGTGGACCACCACTCCAATCTGCCAGTATCCATGCCATATTGCAGAGATGCTTTAACCAACACAGCCCTACAACATCCAGAGCCTTAATGAACACCATGAGGATCTCTTCCAACCCTGTGGCCTTGCCACCAAGGATCTTTTTAGCACCTCAGTCACTTCAGCACCAAAGATTAGAGAGCACAACCCAAAATCCAGACATTCATCTTCCAGATCAGAAACTGTGCTGGTGGGATTGAAGAGGTCTTCAAAGTATTCTGCCCACTGGCCCACAACATCCGAGTTGAGGTCAGCAGTACACCATACCCTTCATAAACAGTGCCTAACCTCAAGGCCTGGCTACAGAGGGGGGCCCCGGTGATACCATATCTGGGCGTGGGAACATCGAGTCCATTTGTATCACCATAATTTTCTCCTAAAATTACCAGCAGTTTAGTGCTCTTTCTTAGCCTCTTGACAAATAAAGTGAATCTGGGGCTAATATTTATATTGATCCTAAAATTACTTTAATGATTGCTTTAAAGTTTATTAGTATTATTTATCAACAACCTAAATCCATGTTGAATAATCTTAAGAATGCTGAGTACTCGAGATCCAGCTTCTTTGAGTCACCTGATTATTCCTTGTTGTCAGAACTTGGTAAGGTAAACAAAAATTGTAGGCTCTCTAGTAAGAACAGCACTAGCCTACTTTAACATATTTTATTCAAGTAAACAAAAAAATAACTGTCCAAAAATTCATTTAAGTAAGAATAAAAAAAAGTATTTGGTAAAAAGGCTGCTTCGGTACTGAGCAACAGTTGATTTAATATTTTCAAAAATTATTTAATCACACAGAAAAAAATAAATGATCGGTAAATTCTGGTATTTTAAAGAAAAGATGAAAAAAGATACACATAAACAACATATTTACAAAAAAAATAAAGAAAAGAAGCTGAATAAACACTTGTAAAACTATGTAAAACATACTTCCAGTGAAAACTTATGGTGTTTAATATATAATCACCTCAAACTGCAAAGAGCTAAACAGATGGGACATTATAGTACAAAAACAAACATTGTATAGAAAGAAATTGTGTCATTTAATAAACTGTGGCTGTGTGTCTTTGTCTAGTTTATTTTTTGTTAAAACAAGTTTGTTCTTCATTTCGTGAAGTTATTTTCTGTGGGTAGAGTATCCAGAAAATTTTCTCAAGTAAGAGTATTAATAAGTCATAATAATAGTACTCCATAATCTAAACAATGGCTGTGATTTTCTAAGGTGTTGTTCATTCATTGGCTTTAAAAAATGTTTCAGAGGTGAATTTCCTTCAGAGGAATCAACTTAAAAGAAGTTTCACAGTTATTATCTGATGAGATCTACGGTCAGTTTCATTGGGAGTCGTTGAGTCAGGTTGACAGAATTTGTGAATCCTTTTTGTAAATGTAGAAACAAAAAACACTCAAGTGCCTGTAAATCCTGACACATACATCTAGGTTCTAATTTAAATATAAGGTATTTAGTTTATCATAGTGAGAATATAATATTTTATTTGAAAGATAAGTCATATTTTGCCAGGAATTGTAAGATGACTTTTAAAACTAGACAGATTTATTGTGGCATGTTAAAATGAGAAGGCATCCTCAAGCTGTTGGTAATAAATTGTTTCAAATTCAGAACAACATCAAAATCCGTATCCATACATTTAGGCTATGCTCTATGTCTCTCGATAACATTAGTTTTTGATGATAAAAATTAACACTGGTCAGAATGCACATTTGTCTAAAAATGAAATAAAAATGGCGTGAAAGCCTTGATTGCACTCTGATGCTTATAACTGACCTGACAAGTTTCCCAACTGATTTGATGACGAGTTTGAGTTCCCATGAAAGATATGATGCATAATTTTTGATTCCACCTTTGAATGATTGCGTTGTAATTGAAAGTCTTTGAAGAAAGGATGAGAGAGGAATCCTTCAGATGTAAGAGGTTTTAATACAGACTTGTTGATCTAGAAGGAGTCATACAGAAAATATGCATACTGACGTACCTTCCAAAACCTGACACAGGCTTATATAGATTCAGTCACCCTGACAACTATTAATATAATATCAGAAAGCATTTCTTCAGAATGAGAATATTAGACATGCGGCTGTCGTACGGCTGTGATACTAAAGGCATAATCTATGTAATAACAGGATGTCCCCAGATGTAAGAGGAGGTGACTATGCCATCCCAGGATGTCGGGACTTAAATCAGTACATTTGACCTGACCTGAAGTCATACAGTGTCATATAATCAGATTGGCTACCATATCATAAAGAAAAGGCACACAGTAACTATGAGTATTGAAAAATATACAAAACACACAAAACACAGAGCAGTTCATTCTGAATATTAAAATTTCCCATAACACTGTCATTTCAAATTCATTTTTATCTGCAGTCCTTTAGACTGGAAAAAAAATACAGATGTTAAATCAAAAAGCACTCATTAGCAGAAACCCCGTAGATTGTCTCTTTAAGTACTTTCCCTCTGGAATCAATAAAGAATCAATGAATTGCAGTGAAATTGGTGCTGTATGATTAAGGTAAAAAGGTAAAATGATTTTTTATGCAAATTATATAATTTTTTATTAGTAATAATGTAATAACTAAATGCACATGTATATTTGTAGTATAATAGTTTTTTTTCTAAATTAAGAGACAAAAGTTTAAACAAAAGCCTAGACTTAATTTTTAAACAAAAAATGTTTAATCTGATATATTTGAGAGCATAGTCCATAACATTTTAAATGTAATATTTAAAACGTTAATCAATTAATGGTTTTGTGTAATTCTGAATAAACTTTTTGGTGGAGATCAAATTCAGGGTATTTATTTGTCCAACATGGGAAAAATGTCTGGGTCAATAATCTGTTCCAGCAGATTTAGGAAGGGAACATTACTTTTGTTCTCCCGTAACAACAAAGTGTCACAATCAGTTTTGCCGAATGATCATCAGCTTAAAAAACCCATTAACAAAAGTCGAAGCGAATAACGTTTTTAGAGGGTTTTAAAATATAATAATTTATGCAAAGATTTATTTCCTCTTATGTCAAATTTCTATATTTTTCATTCCACATATAAAATCCAGGCAAGGAGGAAACAATGAAAAAAAAGGTTTGTGTACGTGCAATGTTTCTTCAGAAGTTGCTGCCCTTCCTCCAAATGGCACCACACGCCTCTTTTTTGGTGACATTCATCTGTTACTCATTTTTTGTTTCATCTTCTCTTCTAATTAAAAATGACATCTGGAGAATGAATGGCCATTAAAGTTATGTTAGCACAGTCAATGTAAAATGTTCTTTTTTCCCCCCATGTGAAATGACAGAACACAAAGCTACATTGTGATTTAATAAAGCGTTCATCCAAAGCTGATGAGCTATGCAAAAACATATATTTCCTAAACATGTACAATCTCCGTGCAACATATGGACTATGGTAACATGTCTGTGAAATATTTTAACAGCTGGCGACCTCAGAGCACAAAATCATAAATGATTACATTAAGTGTTTTGGTAAATTCGTTTGTTTCATCTGCTATGACAACAAGAAAAGCCAGTGGTTCATTTCAAATGTTTTGATTAGAGTTTATGTGAGGATGTGCCCAGGAGTGAGGAAGACAGAGCAGAGGAGGGAGGAAAAGGCAGACAAGAGGAACAGAGTAAGGGAGAGGTAAGAGAGGAAAATTATGAAGATGAAATGGTTGACAGGAGCAGAGAGTTCAACCCTAGCTGTTACTGGATACCAACTTTGTATTTATCGGTTTTATTAACGAAAAACAAACAAAAAACACATCCATCCCCCACACTTTCGAAAAGTTTGCTACACCACTGGTAGGAAAATAGATCAAACAGAAAATCAAGATCTTTGCCTTTGTGCTTAGCTCTCTCTTCACCACGGCAGACTGCTACAGCGCACACTCTTTGGTTCTCCTATTTCAAATAATTGGACCACCACTCCAGTCTTCCAATCCAAAGGAACTGCCCCCAATATCCATCACATATTACTGTTGAGGTCAGCAGTACACCATACCCTCCATAAACAGTGCCCAACCTCAAGACCTGGCTACAGAGGGGGGTCCTGGTGACCCACATCTGGGTCCATTTGTACCACCATACTGTACTCATAAAATTACCAACAGCTTAGTGCTCTTTGTTAGCCTCTTGGCAAATTAGATAAATCTGGGGCTCATATTTATATAGACCTCGCATGATTTTTTGTTTTTTTGTCCCCTGCTAACTTCTCCTTCCTGGCCTGCCTGTTATGGTTTGTTCACACCACCCTAAACATCAGTGTCAGTTGCGACAAGATTACATGTAAAGTCTATGGTGGAGTCTTACAGAAGTCCGTCAGAGTCTCTGAGGTGCTTTGTGTGCATTAGCTGCGTCAGTTTTTCAAGCGTAACATGTGTTTCAAGCGGTAACGTAGCAAACACAAGCAACGCAGAAGTTAAGCTAGCTGAACTTTTGACAGACTTGACGCACTTGATGCAGTGTCCCAACCAATCAGAGCGTCTCACTGTAGTGACATCGCCCGGTGTTGTCTAGCCAATCACAATGCGCTAGTGTTTTAAATATCCGGCAGAGAAAGGTCCACCCACGTGCTTCGCAAGCTTCAGCTTAAAAATGTATACAGGTCAAACTAGATGCTTTGAGAGTTGCTTGCCGCGGACAAAGCGTGCGGTGTGAACACACCATTAGTCCATTCAGGATGCGATTTGCTGGGGGAGGGTGTTGGTTTTCTCGCCTTTGCTTCTGATGCCCCTGCCTCCCCTCAGGTCATTAATTTCTTATCTCTGGGGGGGATACATTTTTTGTTCCTCCCGGTGGTCCAACAGAGTAATATTTCGCTTCATGCTAATTCTGCAACCCTTGTAATTCTGCTGAAGGATTTCACATAGGCAAACACCTTCAAAAAATGATGGCTGCAGTTTACACATTCCGTTTCTACAGCAAAGTGCGAGAGGAGATTCACCCAATTTTGACAGACCAGAGAAATAAAATGATAAAAACACTCAACTACCTTCCCTTCATCTCTGCAAGGAGTCCGGCAGGGATCAGGTGCAGAAATTATTATGAGATGTAAGAATATCTACCCTCAGTTTAATAAAACGTGCAATGAGATTTGTAATTTAATGTGGCATGGTGTGGAAACAATCATCTTAACTTGAATGTGAACAAAGGAGACAGTTGTAGATTTCCGAAGAAACAGGGATAAGTCAAAGACGGTCTCTATCAAGGGAGAAGAAGTGGTAGTGGTTGAGGAGTACAGAAATCTTGGAGTTCACCTGGACAACAAACTGGACTGGAGGATCAACAGTGAAGCCGTCTACAAAAAAGGGACAGAGCAGACTCTACTTTTTGAGGAAGCTGAGGTCCTTAAAGGTTTGCAGCAAGATGCAGCCATCACGGTTTACAACAACTCCTTGAAAAATTAATTAGTAATGAGCTAAAACAACACTTAATTTCCAACTGGGATCAATAAAGTATTTTTTTAATTTGAATTAGAATTTTTGAATTTAATCCATGTTCTTCCAGGTTTTTCCAGGTTTTATGTGTGCGCAGATTTGGACATCGTATTGGACCTTTTCAGAGCTTTAAACTGAAAAAAGGGCTAAATAAGACAACTAAACTATAATAAGAATCACTAATGACCAGGTGTGTTTCAACTCCATATGGATTTGAAGACAAACCGATCGCAAAATGTGTGGAAATGGTCCAAAAAATCGCACAGTGTATGTCCATCTTGCCTCTGGGATGCATGGAGCTAGTGGCGCAGCATAATTAGAACATGTTGCATAAAAGAGATACGAGTTAATCAGTAACCTGTTGAAACTAGCCAGTTACACGTGAAAAGTATTTCTCCACATGACCCTGTCTGGGTTCTTCTGGTCCAGAGATGAACGTTTTTCCCCACAGAAAAATATGCAGAGTTGTGGGTCTGAGAGGGGGGACAAGATGTTGCTGATGCTGCCGCGGGGGGGGGGGGATAATTTCAATTGCTTTGAGTGGATAAGTCAAGAGAATTCTTAATAATTATATTTTATCTTGTCTTAATTTTTAATGTCAACAATAAATTTGCTTTTTACATTTTCTGTAGTTTTGAAAGGGTAAACATATGTGCAAGATGACCTGCAGCCAACATAAACAAACCTGTTGTTGTTTTCATGACTAAAAAGTAAAGAAAAAATCAATAAAAAATTCCCCCCTTCTGCTTTTTTCACAAATGGCACACTGAGTCCGTTGTTTTCAACTGTGCCCCTGCTCCTGTTGCCCTTCCCTGTTACAACCTTCAAGCATTCATATCTGACTGTCTGATTATGTATTTCACCTCTTAATCATTGCCCCCCCAGATCCCTGGGGCCTGTTCCAGAAAGCTTGGTTAAGTTAATATGTGTTAAACTCTGAATTCATGGTTAATCAATTCAAAACCTGTTTAGCTTAGGTATGTTGGTTCCAGAACACCTGAGAAGAATCAGATTAATCAATCTACTCCCGGAAAAACCAGAGTTCACGAGCGCCCACCCTGAATACATAAAGACCATCTTAATGCTCAGGAGCAGGTCATGTTAAGAGATTAGGTTGCTATGATTACCAACATACCTTGAAAAACACCTCTGGTTTTGGGACTGAAAGTTGAGGTTATCCACAAACTTAACCTTAAACGTATCATATTACTTCATGTAACCTGCTTTCTGGAACAGACCCCTGGTGACTGAGGAATATTTGATGTACTGACCCCTGCTTGTTTTTTGGATTCTTATTTCAGCCTTACTGATTCTGGATCTTGTCTTGTTACTGTTTCTAATGCTTGTCGAACTGGACTGATGTTTTTGGATCACAAATTACTAGATCACAGACCTCTGGAGCCATTGCTCCTTTTTAGCACCGCCTTCCTGCAGTGGTGGGACATGTTCTTGCAGAGATGAGCTCTGCCCCTCAATTTCTTTTTTTCCTGTCCCTCTGCTAATTATTCTCTGTTAACTGAACACCTCTCTTTCTCTTCCTTTTAGGAATTCCAGTAATGTAATTTGCGCTCAGTTTAATTCCTTGTTATGCAATACTTTCTGCGTCTTCTGCCAATCACTCACCAGTTTTTTTAGCCAGTCCAGACTTGATTTGAAGTTAACCACCTCCTGAGCTGACATTTTATTACTTCTTCCTGCACCACACCTATCATCTGCTAAGATTAATCAAAGGGTTAATCAAATGCATTCTTTGGGGTGAGGTTACAAAGAATCAACACTTCCTCATACAAATGTATCAGTCAGATGATGGAAAAAAAGTTAAGAAAGAGAGAAAGAGAAAGAAGGAAAAGCAAGAGCTGACTAAGTTTCAAATTAGGGGTGTGCAAAGCAGCTGGTATTTGTATCTGTATTTGTATTTGCTGAGGGGGGATGCGTGTTTGTATTTCTATTCGAGAAAAAAATCAAACTGGTATATGTTTGATATCTATCACTACTGATTTGACTTTTACATACATCACAGTTGTTTTATCTGCAGCACTAACTGTAAAATGCCCCCAAGCTAACAGAGCCACTTAAACAGAGCGAACATGAGAGCACCTGACTGCAGATATTAATACTTATGCAACTAATGGAATAAACCCTCTATAAAACTGCCTCCGGATCTCAGGCAAGGTACAAGAATTAACATAAATGGTGATGCATTTAAGTCTTTTTTCGCTCCGTTGCCGTTTGGAGAACCTCGTTTATCCCATTCCCCCCTGGACATTACTCATATGGGCATGCACTGAGGTCTCAAAAGGAAAAACAGTTTTTCTTGTTTCCGATTATACATGTTTTTTAAGTATTTTTTCGAAATAAGTATTCATAAAAAAAAATGTATTTGTGCCTTTCCAATTACTATATTCGGGTTTGGCCCAACTCCTATTTCATATGCAATACCCATGTCTTGTTTTCTTCCGAATCTTTCTAAACCTTATGAGAGAATAAGCTATAATCTTTGTACAGCCATCTGGTTTGTATGAACAGGCTGGTTTTTAGTTACACTCCACAAGCTAATGCTGGTACAAAAACAACACTGCACATCGCAGAAGGAATACTAAAACTGCAGCAAAACATGGCCGTGGCAACATTATGCTCTCTAGGGTTACATTTCTTTTGTTGTTTTTCATTATGATGAATTGAATTATATAGAGGTGCCAAATATCAAAAGGTTTTGACCCAAAACCTCCAGATGACTCCTGGAAAGATGAAGACGAATAACAAATGTTTCTCAGCATTGAAAAAATCTAAGCATACAATCAAATTCCAAACACCTAACAAAGAAGCCTGAAAGCTAAAAATAAAATAAACATATTGCTTTAATAGATCAGTATTATATATATATATATATGTATATCAACAAAAAATCTATATAAAGTTGAATTTTAAGTGTTTATTTCGTCATCATTAAAGGAAAGCATTTAGGCTTGAAAATATATAATTATGAATGGATGTAAAGAACTGAAAACAAATGCACAGTACTTTTCTTTATTTCTATTTCTCTTATATCAAAGCTTTTTGTCAGCTGTGTGAAGTTAATGAGAAAAAGATTTTTGTGATCACTAATTTCTGTTACAGTAAGATGTAGTACTGTGCAATTTAATCTTCTGTGAAGCGAAAAACCAAAGGCTTTGATTCCGAAAAAAAACCCATGCCTCTTTGTAATGAGGTCAGTCAGCATTTTGTTGCTTTGGCAAGAAGAAAAACAAGGATACTCAAAGACGGCATACTGGTGTTTTACAGGAAGCTCTGATCAAAACTTCTGATCACCTGATTTTATGTAACATCAACAAATAATGACTCAATTCTTCTTCATTTACACCAATAGTGTAACACTTCTTGTCATCTTTAAAATATGTCTTCCTACTAATGTAGTTACTTTTGGTTTGGTAAATAAAAGATGGCCAAACCTGTTTAGCATCTAGGAGACTGTCAATTAAATAACTTCACACAATCGTTACCTGATTCTAGGTTTTCTGTATATTCTACCTGCTGCTTCAGTATTACCCATAGCAAAGAAAAAAGTAAGAACATTTTGGGTATTTCATGATTCTTGGCTCAGATATCAGAATGCTAATTAACACAGTTTTAACTGATAAGCCATTAAATAGAAGCCATCAAGTACAAGGTAACATCAGCTGATCGGTTAATTAAATTATTACTCCTAAAATAAAATTTGTGTTCCGTCAACATCCACTCTCCTCAAATATGTTGAGCTATAGCGTATGCAAATTTACTAAGGATGAGGAAGATTTGGTGTCAACAAAAACTATTGGAATAGAAAATAAGATTGGTCACGGTTTCCTTCTGAATCTTTTACCTCTGGAAATGCTTTAAACATTGATATTCTGTAATTGCAAAACTAATATTCAAACAAATGCTTTTTTTCTTTAAATAATCTATTCACAATTCACCTGATGAAACATACTAAAACACATCTGTAGTTAATTGTTGTTATTTTTTGTGTGTATTTTTAGTGTATTTTCAATGACTATATATAAAATTGTTTCAGATTTTACTTAGAAATCTTGTTTTAAAGGGGGGTGGCATGTTTAATGTACTTTTTAAAGATCTCATCAAATTTTTTATAACATTCCCTCCTTAAAACATACCTAAAGTATTTCTTAGCTTAATTTATGTATGTTTGCGTAATCTTTTAAACCTCTCGCAGCCACCATGTTGAGCACTGAATGCCAGAGTCCTCCCCTACATTTTGATTATCGCCCATGTCTCTCCACAACCTTCCTGCCCCGCTCTCCTAGCACAAAAGCAGAACGTTGTCAACAGCAATCAGCTATCACCTGTGGAAATTAGTATATACCTAGTAATTTATCCCAATTACGCAATGCCTTCTTTAAAAAAAAAGACAGACTGACACAGAGTTACTTCATCAGTATGACAGAGGAAATGGGCTACTGATAAACACTGTGGCGAATCACCCCAAGCTACATGACACCAGCTGTTTACTATACAGAGACAGGAATAAAAAAAATAACATTATAAAGAGGTTAAACTATTTAGACAGGTAAGCTCTTAAGAGGTTTGTTGGTGGATCTTAAAATTGCTGTTTGGGCTGGAAATACCCCGCTCTCTCCGCCAAGAAGTGAGCCATGAATAGCTTCCTCACCCGGACGGCCTCTCTGGAGTAGTAAGTGTCTCAGCGGGCGATTCTTGGACCTACGTGGAATACCAGCTCCTCAAACTGGGCCTGCCCACACAATGAGGGGCCAGTTTTTATGGATCCCTCTGATTCCCTGTGGCGGTCCCAGCTGAGGTCAGGCCAAATACGTTGAGCTCATAGACTAGAGTTCACCGGCAGCCGCGCTCCATATGCTGAACTCGAGACGGCGCTCCGAGAATGTTGTGATGACGTTGAAGACAGTGTGTCCAAGAGGGAATGTCCGAGGCTCTTAAAGGACATGCAGCTAATTTTAGGGATTAAGTTCAGACATGTAATGAGTGCAATATTTCAAATAGGTAGGATATATATCATTTATTGAACTTACAGATCAATGTACGGTAATATTATAGATGTACTGTACCACAGAATTGCTCTGTCTGGCTGAGAAGAACTTCCCATGCCCCTTTATTAGTTGTATGTTATGATAAATGGTAAAAGTTCAAGATGACAGGTCTTCATTTAAAATGTATGTAATGCATTAGTAATACCACTGACTTAAAAAAAAATTGTTTCTATATATTGTTTTTTGTAAGCTTGTCTTATTGCCAGTAACTATTTGTAAATTCACTTACCTGAACCTGCTTAACCTCCAACATACTTTGCAGAAATTTATTGTGGGTTGGGCTTAAACTAGATTGTGAGTCATACAGGTGTTTATAAAGCTCGGTGGAAGGAGGAAAAAACAGCAGAGAACACACAGGATGGCAGGTGTGATGGAGGAGAATATGGATAAAAACGAAAATCTCAAGTAAGTAAATCATAAAACTTGTCTTTTATATTTGTTATGTCAATAGTAGTAGATTGTAATATACACTTCACCTGATTACGAATTGGGGTTCATCCTGTCTGTTTGTCTATCTCTCCGTCTACCTTTCTGGAGTGTTATGCAGAAGTATTCGCACTCATTGATTTTTTCCTCCATATACCTTTTTTATTCCAGGAGGCCATGGGACACCTGTCGGGAGGTTCCTATAATTGAAGACGAGCACACACCTTGGAAACTGTTAAAGCTTCTAAAGATCATTGCTTTGTTTGCAGTAGCTATCATTGTGTTCGGACTGGCAATATGTAGCAAGGTTAGCTTCTTTTCATTGCTTTAATTTGTATTATTTGTAATTATTAATTACTTATATTTAATTCTTGAAACATACAGAAAAAAAATTGGAACCATTAGGTGTCAGAGAAAGTTGGGATATTACAAGTAGCTGAAACAAATCAGTTTCGTTTTGTGTTCCAGGCTTCTTTCCTTCTCCTCATCACTTTGTCCCATGAAGGTACAAAGACCATCAGTGCAGAACAGAAACCCCTCACACTGCTGTGTATTGGCTGCTCTCTCATTGCACCCAGTGTTCTTCTGCTGTTCAAAAGCATATGGAAAGCATGTTACAAATCAGCAAAGCTGCCTAGAAAAGCTTCTGTAGCACTGGTAAGACAAGTAAATATTTCTTAACTGTATCTTATACTTGATTTGATCCTAAAAATACATATGGACCTTTTTATATCTGTTTATTTCTCTGAAATTTGTTGAATTGTACTTTTCTTTTGTTCTTTAGGTTTTGTTCTTCGAGTTTATAGTTTCTGTGGGGTTGGCAGTTCTTACCATTGTAGCAATGCCACACTTGGACATTGTGACTAATATGACAATCCTGAATGGTGTAGCTGTCCTCTCTGCATTCCTGCAAGGAGTCGCTCAGTGTGCTGTCAAAAAGATAAATGTCTTCCTGCTGCCTTCCATCATCGCCTCCCTGGCTATTGTTGTGGGTTATGGTATTTTCGTTGCCTTGTACATTCTGAAAGACCCTGCTGATGTGAAGACAGCTATTTGGGTGGGTCTTGCTGTTGGTGCGTCCATCTTGGTGTCTTTCAACTGGTGGGAGAATTACTTTAGGCTGATATGTGTGAAAAGCAAGTCCACCTTCCAAAAAAATCTGTTTAATGACTTGACCAAGTGTCAGAACCTGCTGCAAATCATGTCTAGCCTACTCAGGATTGTGGTGACCGCCTGTGTGCTTGGTGCCTACGTACCTCTGGCCAAAATGGACTGGAACATCGTGACCTCCATTCCAACACGGGAAACAATAATTGTCGGCATAATAATTGGGGTCCAGCTGATCTCCTCACCACTCTGTCATTGGTTTGCATTGGCAGCCTGCAAGATGCATGCTGTACGCCGATGCTTCGTCGTGCCTTTGTACCTGGCATCACTGGCTGTGATAGTGCTGTTCGTCGTCCCTGTTATTTTTGACTATCAGGACTTCAAGATAAATCTGAACACAACGGAAAACATCAATTTCACAAGATACTGTACTGTAGCAGTGAGAGCAAGAAATCAAAGTCTGAGTGGTAACCTTTTCCCTCAGCTAGTTTTGGATGTTGCACAAACTCTGTGCTTCCTGGACATGTCTAACACAGCGGACATCGGCTTACTCACAGGTAAAAAAATTGTTTTTTTAAATCTACTTCATCACTTGTTGCTAAAGTTAGTTTATGATGGTATTCAATGCACTGAAATATTTTGTTTGTTTGTTTTCCCATGTTAGCTCAAGTATTGAAATTTTTAATTTATTTTTTCCTGTTTCTTTATTTTTTCCACAGGTGCAGCAGCATTGTGGTGGATTGGCCTTGTGTTGGCCACTATCCATATTTTCTACCTTCATATCTCTCGTATCCAGAAGACACAAGACTTGTTTGTTCGAAGAACTTATGAGGGAGCCTTTATTGAGCAATCCTTACTCCTCAACACCCGCTTTCACATCCAGACCAGAAAAGGCAAAAAGAAACAGTGAGTTTGCATGTACATGTGTTGTACAACTCTTTAATTTTTTGTATTCTAGGCAGAAATTTCAGTATCAATGCATCATGTTTATTTGCTTGTGTGTAACAATAATCACATTACAATGGATGCATGTTTCTCACATTTGCAAATATTGTCATAATAAGCAAAAGGGAGGAAGCCAGTCCTGCTATGGTGTATCTCTGTGCAACAATGTGGCATGAGACTTATGAGGAGATGATGAATATCATGATCTCAATTTTCAGGTGAGTTAATTTCTTGACACCTTTAGAACCCGTGTTATACACAAAGATAGTATCTGACCTTCATAAACAGATTTTATTGAGGATCAAATAAACATTTAAGATAAAAACTCTATTGCGCAAACTTCATTGGGAGATAAGTCCAGCTAATTTTAAAGAGTGTAATCTTAAAGTCCTAATTTTTATCTTAAAAAAATTTAATTCTTCGTGCTTTTTATCTGTTTCTCTAACAAAGACTGGACAAGTACAGACCAAAGACAGAATCAGTGTTTGATGATTTCATCTTTGAAGCCCATATCTACTTTGATGATGCTTTTGAAAATGTCGAAGGAAGCCAAACTCGTCAACTGAACCCATATGCAAAAGATCTTGTGAAAATCATCACAGAGGTTTATGGGTAAGGGTCATTGCCGATGTTGTGTTTGAGTTTCTTGAAAGTTTGTATAGAACAACATGTTCAGATTATGTAGAATACCAATGATGCCCTCCAAACCTTAAAGAAAATATGAATCCACTAAACACAACACGCTCCCTCTGCTCCACTCCACTCACTCAAACCTTCTTCACATACCCAGAACCAGACTGAAGACCATGGAAGATAGGGCTTTCTGGGATGCTGAAATCTTTTTTTTTTTTAGCAAGGATTTGATCCTCTTTAGATGTTTTCTTTTTTAAACCTTCTTTTTTTCATTTTTGTCTTTTCTCTAAACCACTCATGTGTTTTTGTTTTTAACCTGTAGCACTTTGAGATCTATGATGTAAAGTGCATTATGGATAAAAATTATTATTATTATTATTGTTATTAGTATTAGTATTTGGTCCAAGTTTTTGTATCTTTAAGAATTGGTTGCACCCTTGTTAAATGATATAAATCATTGATCTGCTAGCCCTTTTTAAATGCAAAGTGAGACTTCCCCTTATCAGCTTACCATTTAGAATCACCTCATATCTAATGATATTCACTTATCTAAACCTACTGACACTTAAGCTAGTGTCAGTTAATGTTACTCCTTAAAGGCAACAGTTTATACAATGTTACAGATGGAAATTTCGTAGTTTATATACTAAATTAGTATTTTTTTCTTTCTGTTGTCAGCATCTTCAAGAACCTTGATAAAACATTCTTTGATGTAGAGCAGCAAATTCCTAAGCAGTCAATCATAGAGACCCCATATGGAGCTCGTCTTCTTGTTGAAATGCCTCATGGGAATAACATTGTAGCTCACTTCAAAGACAAACAGAAAATTCGGAACAAGAAGAGATGGTCTCAGGTACGGAACAGCCCATGGAACATCACATCTCTTCCATCAAGTGCAGTTTGGTTTTATTATTTATTCTCTACAGGTTATGTATCTCTATTATCTTTTGGGATGGAAACTCATGACCAAATATCACAGACGCTGGAAGCTGGGATTCAATGATGTTGAACTAAAGAGAGAGATCCAGGTAAGATAGGACAGACTTTCTGGGTATTTACTAAAGTGGTTAAACAAGCATTCTGATTTTATTTTCATTTTATGGTCAAGAACTGCAAAGATGAATGTAGACAAAACAAAACTGCATTTTTGTTCCAGAAAGAGAAGCACAACACCTACCTCTTGGCATTAGATGGGGACACAGACTTCCAGCCCGCTGCTGTGATGCTGCTCATCGATCGTCTGAAAATGTATCCTCATGTTGGTGCAGCATGTGGCAGAATTCATCCCACTGGATCAGGTTGGTACCAATGAACTCAGAGCTAATTATACACTGTACAAAAAGCTGTGGATAGGATTTAAAACACCTGCTTAATTGTCCTACAGGTCCTGCTGTTTGGTTTCAGAAGTTTGAGTATGCGGTCAGTCACTGGCTTCAGAAGACAGCCGAGCATGTCTTCGGTTGTGTACTGTGCAGCCCAGGCTGCTTCAGTCTGTTCAGAGCAGAGGCAGTAATGGATGACAACGTGATGAAGAAATATTCAACCATATCCACAGAGCCCAGTCAATACATCCAGTATGACCAAGGTAAAAAATTGAACTATGCTGACATTTTGGGATATTTTTTTTATCATAAAACACAATCTAGTGTAAGGGATTCATTTCACAGTAGATTTTTTTGTACTGTACGATGATGCTGTTGTTTGAAAAGTCACATGAAGAAGGTTCGGACTGTAAATAACCCACTGAAGCCTTTTTGTGTGAACTTTGCATATTCTTTACTTGCATACATGTGCGATACCTCCAAGGATAAAAAACATTAATGTTTAGATAATTGGTGTAAATAATATTGCAAAGTCCTGCCATCACCATACATGGATTAAATGAATAAAAAGAAAAGATTGACGGATGAATGGATTTAATCATGCAACAAAGAAACAATTCTTGTTTGTTTTTGTTTATTTGCAGGTGAAGACCGCTGGCTGTGCACACTGTTACTTAAACAGGGCTGGAGAGTGGAATACAATGCAGCGTCTGATGCCTACACCAATGCACCACAGGACTTCAAAGAACTCTACAACCAGGTGAGTGGAAGAGCATATTTGAGCCTTTTATTGAAATATAGTGATGCATTTAAAAACAATAATTAGCAACTAAGTTATCATCAATTATTGACATTAACTTGGCAGCCTTTCTAATACAAAAATACCTTTGAAGAATTAGAACATGATAGAATAGTATAAATGGCCATTCTGGTTTTGTCCTACTAGCAATTCTGCCAACCAATGAATCTGAGACTGTGCTTGACACATTTTTGATTTTCAATGTTCTGACCAATTTTGGTAAATGGTTCAATTATCTAAAATAAATATATACATTATTTCAGGTAAACAAAGTCACAATATTTGAAAAATAATTAATGATTTTTAACTTAGCGGAAAAGATGGGGGCCTTCCACAATGGCAAACGTAATAGATCTGCTTGGTTCCACCAACATCGTTTCCAAGAAGAATAAATCTATGTCCAAGCCATTCATGTTCTACCAGCTGTTTGCAATGATCTCAGCCATCCTTGCTCCAGCCACCATCATTCTCATGGTTGGAGGTAACCATCATTTTTTTGTATTGGGCACATGTAAACTACTTAATATTTAAAACGCTTAATCAGCTTGTGAAAATACCTTAAAATATATTCTTTCTACTCTTTTCAGGTAGTCTGTCCTTCCTCTTGGATATACCTGCTGCTGGAGCTCTGGTCATTGCTGTGATACCTCCTGCCATCTACTTGGGTCTTTGCTTTAAGCTCAAACCGGACACTCAGATCACTATTGCAGCAGTGCTGAGTGTCATGTATGCAATCCTAATGTTGGTGGTGACAATGTCTATTATCGGTTAGTACAAATCTATGTCGAATAAATGTAATTGGATTTTGTTGTTTTAACTCTAAAAGTTATTATTCTTTATGTTTTCGACCAGCTGCAATGGCGAAGGAGAAGACCATTCTAACACCCAGCAGTATCTTCATCGTGGCCATGGCCATCATTTACATTGTCACTGCACTGATGCATCCTCAGGAACTTCCTTTACTGTTCTATGGCCTTCTGTACATCATCTGCATCCCAAGTGCCTATATGCTGCTCATCATCTACTCCATGGTCAACATGAACAGTGTCTCTTGGGGTACCAGAGAAACAAAGCCTGCTGCAGAGGCTGCCACTGTCCCTGAAACTAAATCACAAAAAGGTAGATTGATACCACTAAGAGTGAACAGGTTTTCTTTCTACCAAATTAAGTGATACTTAGCTTTACCTTTTCAGCAAAAAACACCTTCAACAGGCTCTGCTCTTGGATGAAATGTTGTAAAAAATCCGACCAGAGATCAGAAGATGAACAGCTCAGTGTAACACAGCAGGATGTGATCCCAGAGCCTACACAGCCCGAACATCAACCCCAGAACACCATTGTGGATGATGCCCCAGAAAACAAACAAGAGTAGGTTTTACACATATGAAAAGCAATCAAACTGGAAAGTAGTACTATGAAGAAATGGGTGATAATGTTTTATTTTCTTTTAGGGAGGAGGAGACAGTTGTTCTCTCTCCAGTTCAATGTAAGTGCAAAAAAAAAAGAGTAATGAATGCTTTCATTGGACTATATTGCTATAATACTATAGTATAATACTTCAATATATTTTTCAAATAAATTTTCAATTCTTTTTTCCTCTGCACTGTTGCTTAGGTTGGAAAGCAGATCTAGAAAGCTTGTCCAGTGACATTCATATGCAGGTGGAATCTCTTGATGAGGTTTGTGTCTTTTTCTATGCAGAATAGAGTTTTAACTGTGAAACAACGTGCTGATGAACCGTTTTAAATACTAATTCTCACTAAATGAATTTTTTGTTTTCCTTATTTTATGTCAACTAAAATTTGCTTTTCACTGATATTAGGATATCCAAATACTATAATCACTGAATTACAAACATATACTTAGTTATTATGTACTGTACAAATAGACAAGTGAAGAGAAAAAAAGAAAAGAAAAACCTTGTGTAAAACTGCCCCTACCTCAATATGACAAAAAAAGGTAATGGCCAAATACATTCAAGTAGCAAGGAAACTGTAGAACTGTATTTTTTTTCCATTTTGAAACGGGTACCAGTGACATTGCAGGACTCTGCCTTGTCGCTGACTACGATTCGTTTAAAACATATCTACTGCAAAGAATGCTGAAGCATATGAACAGAAAGAAACATGACTACATACAAAAGTGGAATGGAGTGAATATACTGATGATGCAGAAGCTTTGCTGGGATCACAAGTTGCTGTTAGATCAACACTAGTAAAGAATTTCCGCATCAGGTTTGGTGGGGACAAACCCGTAAACCATAAATATTGCTGGGGACATGTCCACGGTTAAAATTAAGACTATTTTTCCATGACTCAAATATGACCTATTCTTATTTTTAGTGATGGAAGTATTTTATTCTTACAGGACGAAGACCAGTTTTGGAAGGACTTTATTAAAAAGTACCTAGAACCTTTGCAAAATGACAAAGAAAAACAGGAAAAAGTGAAAAATGACCTGCAAGAGCTGAGAAACAAGGTACATGTGGATGACTCGAATATGTTTTACATACACTAGAAAACGTAACATTTTTTCAGGCTAAACTTTGGAGTTCTTTCCCAACACAGATCAACTTTTCGTTCTTCTTCTTGAATGCTCTCTGGATTGTGGCAGCCTTCCTCTTTCAAGTCTTTGAGGTCTTTCAAATCAAGATTCCCCTTGTTGACGTGAACCTTAAGCAAACTGGAGGAAATTTCCAAATTGAACCAATTGGCCTCTTGTTCATTCTGGGCTTTGCTCTTTCAGTTTTGCTCCAGTTTATTGGAATGTTTTACCACAGGTGAGCGCTAATCAGATTTCTTTTTCTCAACATTTCAGTAACGAGAATAAAACAACAGAGAGAACATAAAATATAACATTCTATCTTCTGTACTCATAGAGTCCTCACCCTTGTTCATTATGTGGCATTTCTGGAAACGGAGCCAAAGCAACAGAAATCTGCTATGAAAAAGGTATTAAATATTTCTGTTTATTACTCCAACTAAAGATAAAGGCTAATTGTATTTCTACAATGCCAGTAAAGACACACCAACTGTGATTCAATAATACAATAAATAAAATAAATCTTTGGTACAAATTAGCTTTAAAATCTCAACAAAGTTATTTTTAAACATTGTTTTTAAGAACAGATAGATGTTTTTTTATTTAATAGATGGAGTAAATTACTTTAAGATGAACAAAGTGTGACAGTTCTTATACAGTGTAACTGGGCTTCACACTGAACAACAATGTTACAGTAGATAGAAATCGACAGAGACAATAGATTAATACCCAGATAAAACATAGTTTGTGTTCAGCAATTTAAACTACGTTAAACAGAATGTGTTGGCAACAAAAATGATAAACAAGCTCGAGACTACATTTATTTTTTAGCACAGCAATTGAAGACAATTTGGAATTAAATAACAAACAAGAATGTGGAAATAAACACTACAGCCGATCAAAGGGGATTTGTCATTGGAAAGTTTGGTACAAACTACTGGCTGGACAGTGGCACAGTGGTTAGCACTGTTGCCTTGCAGCAAGGGTACTCCGGGTACTCCGGCTTCCTCCCACAGTCCAAAAACATGACTGTCTCTCCAATTGTCTTTAGTTGTGAGTGTGTGTGTTTCTCCTGTCTGTCTCTGTGTTGCGCTGTGCCCATTGACAGTTGGAGATAGGCACCAGCCTTGAGGTTTAAATGGTTTAGGAAATGGATGGATGGACAGTTTGCAGACTGTAATAAGTTTGTAGAGACTGGTCACTGCTTAAGACCTTCTGGAAAAGTTGGATATGGCTTAGAGACCCTATTTGAATTGCATTAGGTAAAGCTATAAAGTCGAACTAAAGTATAAATTCCTAATGTGTTAATAAGGCCATGTCTCACATCAAGATCTAGTTAATAAAATAATGGATTGGAAAAGTTAAATGTTTTTATTGGAGAACATGATAGCAAGCTTAAGCAAATTCAATAGAGATTTATCTGGAACATCTGCCCTACTGGTGCTCCCCAACTCTCCCTCTTGGTGGTGCTATTGAGTAATTACTCTGCATGTGTTATGGTTGATACAGTAATAGGCTCATATGTATATTTGGATTAGTTGAAAACAAATTATGCTAATAAACAAAACACATGTTTAAATACTGTAAAAAAACACACCAAAATAACAATAATAATAATTTAATTACCCTTTTTGCACCACTCATGCATGACTAATGATGAGGGTAAACATATTGTTAGCTTTTACTGAAATCTCTGGAGGAAGTAAGATTTGTTTTTAAATTTAATTGTCATGTTTTTTTTATGTTTATTGTTACCAGTCAAACAATTTACCAAAGTTCATGTTGAACTCAAAGAAATTCCCATCTGGATGTTTATTAAGTTGTTGTAGTATCTTTATCCATTAAGGTTATTCTGATATCTTTCCAGATGCACTCTATGTCCATGGCGGACTCAAGCTCACGGTATTCCTCTGCTACTGACCTGAACGACACCACACAGGAAGACACAGAGAGTAACTTAAGTGGTTCGTATTTAGAAACTGACCTTTCAGAGATGGACTTAGAGGATGGATCTCAAGAGGTTGAGACTTGAAACAAGACTGTTAGTGGACCAAAAGACTTTTAGCGCTTTAATGTATTTCCTTTTTGATAGATACTGTAAAATGTGCTCTAAAGTGGAACAATAAGTATGGGGTAACCTCAGTATGAAGTATTTTATTTAATCTTGTGATTTATTAACTGTTCATCTCTTATGTATTTTAAAACTGATTTTTAAAGCCATATTTTACACTATCAGCAATATTTTGCAATTAATGTGCTTTACATAATTATTATTTAATAATATTTTAATGGCTATTTTCAAAGATGTACTGCAAAACTGTCACTTTAATGTTCAGAAATGTAGCCAGTATATCCATTAATGAAGGCATCTTAATTGTTGTGTGATTAATGTTTAATTATTTCTATTTATTTGATATTTTAATTAACAGTGTTATCAGTTTTTTACAGTTCAGAACATATAATATGCACTGTTCATTTTATTTTAAAATCAAGAGGAAATACTCAGGTAAATTTATTCTAGGAAATATAGTTGATTGCAGATTCACCCCTGTTATAAGTTAATGAAGGAAGTTCTTACTAAGGGACACCTGAAAGATATGGATTCATACTGATCTTGGTGCCATACAGGTGTTAACTTGAAATGTATTTTTGTACAAATACAAACACTTGATTATTTTCAGTGTTCACACATTGTTTTGTGTGACTAAGAGAGCACACACAATGTTTACATGAATTACTTCCTGATGTCAAAATTTCAGTGTGTTTTTAAACTATTTAAATATTTAACTGTTTCAACATATACATAAAATATATTCTATAGTATTTTTGTTCTTTTGCTTATTGATTACTTTTAGATAAACTGGGAAGTCATTCATTTCTCTTGTTCTCAACCTATATTTTTTTAAATAAAAAAATTACATCCTCCACCTTCAGGAATGGACACCTGGTGACTCTGAGAAATATTTTGTCCACTGACCAATGCTTGTTATTGGACTCTGATTTCAGCCTTACTGCTTTTGGACCTTGTCTCGCTATTGCCTATTATGCTTGTTGACTTGGACTGATTTTTTGAATCACAAATTACTAAATCACAGACCTCTGGAGCTCTTGCTCCTTATTGGTAACAACTTCCTCTAGTGGTGGAGCACGTCCCTGCAGAGATGAGCTCAGCCCCTGAGGTTCTTTTTCCCTGTCTCTCTGATAATTATTCTCTATTATTTGAACACCTTTTTCTCTTAATTTTAGGAATATAATTTATGTAATTCACACCCATAGGTTGCTAAGCTGCCAATTTGCGGTCAATTCAATTCCTTGTTATGCACTTCTTTCTGAGTCTTCTGCCAGTCAGTCAACAGTCTATTTTCCAATAGCCAGTCCAGACTTGACTGGAATTTAACCACCTCCTGAGCTGACATTTTATTTGTTCTACAAAATAAATCTTAAAATTTAAGCTTTTCAAGTTGTAGTTTTTTTTTTTAGATCCAAATTACACCGATTTATTTTCAGTGGCTTGTGCATGTGCAGCAGTGTAAATAAAATGTTCTTTCAACATCATACCATCTCCGTTTTATTTATTTTTCCTAAATGTTAAAGGTTAATGGTGATTGGGTGCTGTGGTCTAATCCTTATCAAAGATTTCTAGTTTGTGAAGGTATGAAGATGTAGTCAGAAGCTCCCCACCACTCAGCATGGGTATGAATGTCATACCATGTATGGGATTTTATTTTTGATTTGTGTTGGGTTTGCTTCTAATATACCGGATAGACTAGGTCTCCCTCATCCGCACCGGGTCGGCGGACATTTTGTCGACCTCAGCAGATGCTCCTTGGTCTCTGGCCAGTTATGATGTCATATTTGATTCGAGGCAAAGTTTTAAAATTTGATAATGAACCAATTCCTTTCTCTCTTATGATTCTACCTGGGTGGTCCAAAAGGAATTATCCTAAAAACATTCCCCTGGCCGTTCTGAGTGCACAGTCCATTTCCAAAGAGAACAGTTTGAGCAGAAAGTAGGAACATTTCAATTTCTCAATTCCTGGGTGGAGAAAGTTTAGCATATATATGTTTGTGTTTTCTATTAAAATTGGTTGTCACATGTTTGTTGCTCGTTGCTGGCTGGTTCCGGTCTATTGGCATGAACTGCACTTATGTACATAATGTTAAGTTAGCTACTTGTTTTTTCTTTTACTTGCTGTGATTGATTGCAGCGAGCATGGTTCTGTGGCGCATTCGCTCTGGGGAAAAGCTGGATGAGTGACGGTCATTGTTTTAAGATAATTCCTCTGTCTAGCAATACTGTTAACTAAGGCAAGGCAAGGCAAGTTTATTTGTAGAGCACAATTCATACACAAGGCAATTCAAAGTGCTTCATAGTTGCATAAATTAAGAAAACAGATCAACAGAAAAAAAATTGAGATAAGTTTGTAGAGACTGGTCACTGCTTAAGACCTTCATTCATCAACTTAAAAAACAAATAATTACAATGAAAAGCAAGAGTGCAGATAAAATACTTTCAATTGTCATATGCACAGGTAAAGAGAACTGTTTTCAGCCTGGATTTAAACATTGTTAGAGTTGAGGCATGTCTTACATCCTCATGAAGACTGTTCCAGATTTTAGCTGCCTGAAACTGAAATGCAGCCTCACCATGTTTATTGTTGACTCTGGGAACCACCAGGAGACCCCTCCCTGAAGTTCTTAGGGCCCAAGATGGTTCATATATCTCTAACATGTCAGAGATGTACTTTGGTGCCAAACCATGAAAAGACTTGTACACAAGCAGAGCTGTTTTAAATTCTATTCTCTGAGCGACAGGAAGCCAGTGCAGAGACCGGAGCACTGGACTAATATGGTCGTATTTCCTGGTTCTTGTCAGGACTCGAGCAGCAGCGTTCTGGATGTACTGCAGCTGTCTAACAGCACGTTTAGAGAGGACAGTGAGCAAGCCATTACAGTAGTCTAACCGGCTCGAGACAATTGCATGGATAAGTCTCTCTAAATCTGGTTTAGACACTATTCCTCTGATCTTAGCAATGTTTTTCAGATGGTAAAAAGCTATTGATGATATTGCTTTAATGTGGCTGTTTTACTTCAGGTCCGAGTCCATGATTACCCCCCAGATTTCTCACCTGATTTTTTGGTTGAAGACAGAGAGACTCAAGATGACTGATAACACTTTCTCTTTGTGTCTGTGGGCCAAAAACAGTTATCTCAGTTTTGTCTAAGTTTAACTGGAGAAGGTTGTTTTGCATCCACACACTGATCTGTTCAATACAGTAACAGACTGTATCTATAGGCCCATGTTCACCTGCCATCAGTGACACGTAGATCTGAGTGTCATCTGCGTAGTTATGGTAAGACACATTATTGCTGTTAATTAGCTGACCCATTGGAAGCATGTACAAGTTAGATAAAATTAGTCCCAAGATTGACCCCTGGGGGACTCCACAGGTCATGGGAATTTTGTCTGATACACAGTTGCCAATTTCGACAAAGTACGTCAGCAGTACCAGAGATTCCCACCCAGTTTTCTAACCTGTGAAGTAAGATCCCATTGTTCACTGTGTCAAACGCAACGCTCAGGTCCAGCTAAGGTTAGCTAGTTAAGATTCTCCTTGGGTTGATCACACATTAGTAAGTAATTTGGATATTGAGAAGGAAGTTGTTGATTACAGGTGCCTGACTGTCGTTCTTCCCCCCTCTTCTCCCCGCATTCAGGTCTGGGCAGCAATTCACCTCTCTATCCCATGTATTGGTTATTTGGAGTTAGATGTTAACTTGTGTGACAGGGTAATCCCAAATTGTGGGATCGTGGTGGTTAAGGACTCCCCTGGTCCAGTGTCTTCGATTTCAGGGAGCATGGAAATAAATGCGATCAATCCGTGTTTGGGGACTTACTCCCACTAAATTACCTGCTGTAACGCAGTGTCCTGGTCCCGCGTTTGAAGCACTGCAACAGTATCATCAGAACCAGAGTCCTTCTTTAGGGCCTATGAGAGTTTGCGGTTTTAAAGGAGTGAAAATACTGGGTGGTGTCAAGAAGCTTGTAGCTAGCACCTGTCCCACAAATCATGATAGTCCAATTTTATTACGTGAGCCCTCAGAGTTGGGGTTGCCTGCTGGGCTGTTGGCTTCTCCCTGCCCGGCTCAAGGGGTTCGAGGCACAGTTCATATCCCTGTCATTAATATGGGTACTGTAGACGTTCTCTACCCACAGAAATTAGGTTCTGTGGAAGTGGTTAGCCTGCCCCCCAGGTTTCGAGGATATTATGTTTCCTGTCACAATCTCTTCTCAGGTAGGATCTGAGGAAGAGGGAGATGTATTGGAAACCAGTGACTTGTCTGACTTGGTAGAAATAGGTCAGCTGCAGGTTCAGTCCTTGTTGCAGAGATTTTGTTCCGTCTTCTGTCTTCATGAAGGTGATCTAGGGTATACTGACCTGGTTTACCATGACATCCCTCTGCTGGATAAAATCCCATTCCGGCAACTGTACCAGCACATTCCTCTCTCAGAGTAGGAGGCAGTTAAAGCGGACATCAGTCAGCTCTTGGAAAACCAGGTCGCAGGAAAGCTGTAATCCCTACGCCTCTCTAATAGTGTTGGCGAGAAAGAAAGATGACATTTGATGTGTGTGGATGACTACCTTCTCAATAGCAAAAATGAGGAAGGATGTTTTTCCCTTGCCTTGGATCAAAGAAACCTTTGAGGCGCTATCTGGGGCACGGTGGTTTTCCACTCTGGACTTAGCTAGTGGTTACAACCAGGTGCCTGTGTCTGAGAAGAACAGGTCCAAGACTGCATGTTGTATACCATTTGGGCTGTGTAATGTGTCAAGTACCTTCCAGCATCTGATGCAGAGGATGTTTGGGGACCAGCAATGTCAGTCCCTCCTTCTCTATCTGGATGACATCACTGTGTTTTCATCTTCTTTTCCTCTGCATGTGCTGCATTTGGAGGTTATCTTTGATTGTCTCCAGAGAGAGGGGTTGAAAGTGAAGCTTGAGAAATGCCAATTTCTCCGGCAACACGTGAATTACTTGGGCCATGGTTTGTGGATGGTTTTGCCAAACTGGCAGGACCTTTTCATAAGTTGGGGGTCCAGTTGATTGGCTCAAAGTAGGGCTGGACGATAACCCGATAGCAATATATATCGATTGATAGACGTGTGGTGCGATAGAAAAAAAAAGAGGTCGATAAAAAAGTTCGATAGAAAAAAAAAGTTTCTCCTCATCCCAAAGGATGAAATAATTTGAGTTGAATCAAAAAAATTTTAATAGTCCCTAAAAGAATCATCTCCGTAATTTTCCCCGCGCTCAGACGTCACAACAAGGCAGCAGCGGAGGACGTTTTTCTGGTTAAATTTTTCATAATGAAACTTTCATTGGCTCCAGTAAAGGTTACGTCCCGTTTTGAACCGATCCTCCACTCACTAAAACACTAAACGTAACAATAATGAACGAAATATAAAACTAAGATAAGCTGTTTTAAGCAGGACTCCTGTCTCCAGCTCGCTACGAATCTCTTACAAAGAGACACAGAAAACTTACCCAGGTCACGTTGCGTTGCTAACGTCTGTGGCTGTTAAAATGTCCCCTCGGTTATGCTCCCAGTCCTCAGAAGCGAAAAAACGCTTTAAAAAACACAGCAGAGGTTGGATAGACCTGCTGGCTTCAGCTCTCAGTGACTGAGCTGCAGTGTTGGAGCCCATCAACACTGGTGAGTAGCTAGTTAGCTTTAGCTTTAGCCTACAGCTGAAGAGCTGAAGTGAATCTGAATAAGCTTTATTGACAAACTAAACCAAGGGTTTCAGCCATTAATATTATAAAGTGTCATAAAATGTTTAAAAGATTAAAAAGCATAAAAATAAGCCTTTAATTTAAATGACTAAGATGATTAAATATATATATATATATATATATAATATAATATAATGATTAATAATATTACTTTTCTCTGTATTTACTGATGTTACTAAAGTCTCTTGGTTTGTTTCGGTGTCTTACAAACTTATGATAAAAAGAAGTGTTTTAATTAATTTAATTCTTAGTTAAAATTAGTTCATTGAAGAATAACAAAATAGGGAATTAAAATATATTTTTTTACTTTATGTGATTTTTTTATCAATAATTATCTAGCAAACGCAACTGGACTTGGTAATTTGTCTTGGAAGACGTTTCACCTCTTATCCAAGAGGCTTCATCAGTTCATGCTCGCGGCGAGCATGAACTGATGAAGCCTCTTGGATAAGAGGTGAAACGTCTTCCAAGACAAATTACCAAGTCCAGTTGCGTTTGATTGAAATTTCCTTGAGATAACCATGACCTGGATGAATGAGAATATTCACAGGCTTAATAATTATCAAGCTTTTTTTTCTTATCGTCCAGCCCTAGCTCAAAGTTGGGAAGGGGTCTGGACAGGCCTTTCAAGCTGCATAAACAGTACAGTGTGAGACATGTTTTGAAAATCTGAAGGCCTAATTGACTTCAGCTCCAGTACTGCCTTATGTTGACTTTTCTCATTCCTTTATTTTCGAAACAGATACCAGCCATTCTATTTTCTCATCCAAGGCCCCTCAGACACCCAGATTTCCTTGGCAGTAGTAGTAATAATATACTGAATTATTGTAACCAATTACACTGAAAAAAGACATTAGCCTATCATTAAATCTTATTTTCAATTCACTATAAGCTACCTAGATATTATTGTTGCCCATGCTGAAACGCCTCTGCAAGGGACCACTGTCTCGATGCTGGGGAGCTGCGTTCCCTCTCATCTTCCTTCTTTTGGCTTTGTTGCAGCTAAGAGTTTTGGTTGGGGTGTGTTTTAATATGCTTGTACAGGTTTGTGGTGTGGCTACAGTACTGCATTTGTTTCTTGCAAACATTACAGGTTGCAGTGGTTTGGTCAAGGACTGTAAAATAGCTCCAAACGGTGCTCCTCTTTCACTCTGCGTTCGATCGCTCGCACTTTAGTAGAGTTGTGTGTTGCAGTGGAAGGGGGAGGGGCTTAGCAGCAGTGCAAGGGTGGGGGCTGAGTGAGATCTGAGCAGCAGCAGCAGGCAGCATGAGTGAAAGGGAGAGAGGAGCGCTGGACAGGCCGCTTGGAGTTGTACTGAGGAAAAACTGAAACCTAAGGATCAATCTCATCACGCAGCTATTGATCAATACTCAATACCAACGTTAGATCGATACTATCGATATTTTAGATCGATCCGCCCAGCCCTATTCCACTGTGGCCAATATGTTAATCAAAGACTGTTTTTTCAGGTTAGTTGTCCCTTATAGAATTCATTCTGATCAAGGCATGAATTTTGACAGTGCCCTGATTGGCCAGCTTTTCAGTTGTGTGGAAAGTCACACACTCCCCCATATCACCCTGAGGGAAATGGGCAGTGCAAACAGTTCAGTAGAACCCTTCACATCCTACGAACTTTGCCCACTTCTCAAAAGCAAGAATGGGCTTCATGTCTTCAGCATCTGCTCTTCTGCTACAACACTACTCCTCATCACGGCACTGGGGAGTCGCCATATTTTCTAATGTTTGGCCGTGAACCACGATTGCCAACAGATTTTCTGTTGGGCCGTGTTCACGATCCTGTACCAGGGCCAGGGGAGCTTGTTGAGCACAAAAATAAAGCTGATTCTGATTCTGAAAATAGGCTTGAGCTGGCCTTTTACCAAGCTCATGAACAGTTGCGAATGGCTGTTGAACGTTGCAAGGACTGTTATGATTCAAGTACATTGGAAGTGTCATTGTCTGTGGGCCAGTTGGTGAACCTGAGGCACCACACTGGCAGAGGATGTCACAAGATTCAGGACCACTGGATTTCTGTGGATTATAAGGTGTTGAAGGCCCCTTCTGCAGGTGGTGCTGTGTATACCATCGCACTGACTTACGATTCGCACAGAACCAGGACTGTACACTGGGATCTATTGAAAGCATGGATTAGCCCAGAGGTTGTACCCGCAATTCCTCATTTTCAAACTCCCTCTCCTTCAAGTGATCCTGATAAATCATTGGTGGAAGTGTGGATGCAGGTTTGGGATACACCGGCACCATTAAGATCTTTTCAGGCCTAGTACATCTATAGTAGTACGAGAGTGACAGTAGGCCAGCCTGACTCAGAAACATCTTTGAAAAGAGCTGTCTCTTCTCAGGAAGAGCCAACGAATCCTGAGCAGTCGTCATAGTGCCGTAGTACTCGCACTGGAGCAAGGCAACATTCAAATGTGCATCACCTCCCTCGAGCCATGGGTCCATTCTTGGGTGCTCAAAAGCCAACATCGAATGCACAGTTGGCAGATTTTCGACCATGGTGTTACCCTGTGGGGTTTCTTATACATTGTAGGGGCGACAATGCAAAAATTGGGGTTGTAGAATGTGTTGGGATAGACATTTCTGTAAATTTTTCCTTGAAAATAACGTCCAGAAGTCTTTCAAGTTGAAGAAATATCAGAGGACAAAATGATAATTACATTTAAGAGATCTTGATAAGATAATTATTGGTGAACAAAAGAAATAAGTGCACATGGCGGAGCCAGATCAAAAAACACATCAAATCCTGAAGGACGCTTTCAGTGAGATTAAGACAGATGTGGCAAATCCAATAAAAGCAGCTTCACTCGATTATGCGAGCCAACTGAGCGTGAAATACTGGGAGATCACATTACAGAAGTATAGCAAAGAGTCAGATGTAACAAAGACGACATTGAGGAAATAAGCAAGCAAGTCAGCAATTAAGAGGAGGAACAAACTCACCTAAAGGAGAAGCTTGACGATATGGAGAATTACAGAAGATGCTCCAATATACTTACCCTAACAATAAATGGGGACAGGGAATATAAAAAATGTGTAGTTGGAATGTGCAAGGAGTAAATCACCCAATTTAAAAGGAAAAAAAAAAAATTGCACTTCCAAAAAAAAAAAGTAGATGTTGCTCTGCTCAAGAAACTAATTTGACTAAGATAGAACATTGTAAATTACAAATAGATTAGGCAGGACTTTTTTTGTTGAAACTGTGAAATATGAACCAAATGGTTATGTAATGATTAAGGGATGTATAGATGGAGAAAATATTGCTGTACTGAATGTACATGCCAAACCTAAATCCCCACCTAGTTTTCTTATGAGAATAGCTGAACTTGTCTCTTCGTATATATTTTCTAATATTATTATTGGAGGCGATTGGCAGTAAGTACAAGAATAACCTTTGGATAAGTCTTCTCAAACTAAATTTACTAATAGGAGTTCTAAATGCATAAATTAATGCTTAAGTTTATATATGATATGGGTTGGGTATTGTAGTGTGTTCCTCCTCGGAGTGAGGTCATCATTACTGGAAAAGTGGAACATCCTATTGCATCAGATTGCGACGTAATGCTGGAACCTGTCGAATCAGTGTCCAATAAATGTAATGTCATGGTGTCACGTGTCGTTTGTAGCGTGGAGCAAGGGTTTTTGCCAGTCAGAGTCATCAACGTGACCGATGAGAACCTTCTGTTGAAGAAAGGAATGAAAGTTGGTATGCTGCATACTGATATTGAAGTGGGAAACAATGCAGAGCATTTGGGCTCATCTGGGGAGGAGGGCAAGATGGCTGCACTGTGGACAGTAGACTCACTTTTTGCCTGTTTAGGTTTAGATCGGAGAGGTTTTCAGGAAGGAGATGTGACAGTCATTCAGGAATTGTTGGCTAAATATTTATCAGTGTTCAGTACAGGGAATAATGATCTGGGGAGAACTAGTTTGACTGTACATGAGATTGATACTGGGGATGCAAAGCCAGTGAAGCTACCTCCTCGTCGGGTCCCACTTCATTTACAGCAGGAAGTGTCCAAACAACTGAAGCAAATGCAGGAAAGCAAAATAATCCAGCCCTCCAATAGCCCTTGGGCTGCTCCAGTGGTATTGGTTCATAAGAAGGATGGGGGTTTGCTACCCCGAATGGATGATGCTCTGGACAGCTTGCATAAAGCATGGTGGTTTTCAACACTTGACCTGGCTAGTGGATATTGGCAAGTTGAGGTAGGTACCCTAAGGATAAGCCAAAAAACGCTTTTATTACACGTCAGGGTCTCTTTGAGTTTAATGTTTTGAGTTTTGGGCTGTGTAACAGTCCAAGCACATTCCAGAGACTAATGGATGTAGTTTTGGCAGATTTGCAGTGGACTACTTGTCTGGCCGTACTTTTCAGGAACATTTGACAAGGTTGGAGGAGGTGTTGAGCAAATTGCGCCTGGCTAATTTGAAGGTTAAATCATTTAAGTGTAATTTGTTTGCCACCCAGGTGCAATATTTGGGTCATGTCATCTCTGCTAAAGGTGTTGCAGCTGATCCAACAAAGGTGGAGGCAGTGCGACAATGGCCGGTTCCAAAAAACCAAACTGAAGTAAAGAGCTTCATTGGACTGGCCTCCTACTATAGGTTTGTTAAGGGTTTTGCAGAAAGGGCACGGCGCCTTCATCAGCTCACAGAGAAGGGTAGGAGGTTAAAGTGGACTGATGAGTGTCAGACATCTTTTGAACAGCTTAAACTGTCTGATGTCAGCTCCTATTCTAGCATACCCTGATCCGCAGAAGACGTTTATTTTAGATACAGATGCCAGTGATGCCGGCATCGGAGCAGTCTTGTCGCAGGAAGAAGGGGGACAGGAATGTGTTATTGCCTATGCTAGCAGAGCTCTGTCAAAACCAGAACGAAAGTACGCTACCACAGTACCCTGCCCAGCTTATGTGGGGCAGACAGCGGATCCTCAGGAAGATGATGTAGAGCCTCCTCCAGTAATAGGAGCAGTACAGCAAGCTAAAACTGTTTCTCCCATGGCAGAGGAAATCGATGATCTGTCTGGGGCCCAGAGGGAGGATGTAGAGTTGGCAAAGATCATTACCCTGAAAAGTAGTCGGGGAGATCAGCATCCCCCACCAGAATTAAAGGAGTTTGGAGCAGTGTGGGGCCAGCTGCAGATAAAAGAGGGAAGACTGGTTAGGGTACCTCCTGTAAATTCAGATGTTGCAGAGCGGGTTCAAGTGGTTCTCCCAAAGTCCCTTATACCAAAAGTTTTAGAACAACTACATGACTCAGTTACAGAAGGTCATTTAGGAGTCCAGACATTGCAGGCAAAAGTAAAAGATAGATTCTATAGGCCTTGTTCGGTTCAAGGATGTTCGAAGGTGGTGCGGCGAGTGTAAAGATTGTGGTTCAAGGAAGACCTCTGGGCTTCAGTTTTGTGCCCCCCTGCAGTCTACAGTAGCATCAAGACCCTTTGAACGGGTAGCAGTGGATATTTTGGGGCCACTGCCAGAGACTTTGATGAACAATAAGTACATTCTAGTCATCTAGACGGACCTCAGCAGCAGCGGTGGCTGGATGCGATGGAGAACCCAAGAGACAAGGGAGAACGTGGAGATGGTTGACCATCTGACTGATGGAGAACCTTGGAGGGACATGGTGATGCCCCAAGAGGTTGGTGAGGAAGGAGGAAGGACGTCTATCTCATCAGAGCAACCTACAGAGGACTTGGAGTCGGGGATGGATCAAGAGGCTGACGAGGAGACCCCATCGGAACAAGCGGAAAACCACGCTGGACGCCAACGACGACAGAGGAGACCACCTGTCTGGGCTGAGGACTACGAAATGTTTTGACTCTGGGACGAGTCATATTTATGGGAGGGGGTAGGGTAGTGTGTGGCGGCTTCTGGAGAGGGGGCGGGAGCTGCGCCTGATTGCAGCTGAGTAGGTAACTGATCGCACCTGGGATTATTGAGGAAATCGCTTGTTAGGAGGAATAAGACCAGGAGAGGCGAGACCAGAGGGAGAACCTGGAGGTCAGTGCTTGGTGACAGTAACCGGGTGACAGCCCAGCCAAGCAGCTGTGAAAGCACTCAGTGGGAGCGGGTGGGTGCCGTTCGCATGCTGGTTAGAGCTGCCGACGGTGAAGACAGTTAGTGGTTGGAGGAACAGGTTCCTGTGTTAGCAGGGAGAGAGATAGTGGGCGTGGGAATTAGGAGTGCAACAAGCTGTTCTCCAGGGAATTTGAATCTCCTGCCGTGTGTGGGGATTCTATCTGCGTTGATCCAGCAGGCTGTACTGCTCCGAAGGGGAGCTGTGTGGTGTGGACCTGCATGTGTTCAACGGAAATGAATCGCGTTGAAAAGAACTGCTCTGTGATTCTGAACTGTGACTTTGAGCTGCATTGGCTGAGATCACAGCATTGGCGCTCAAGCTCAGACCCTAGGGGAGGGTCTCGGACTCCAGGAGGAGCTAAGTGTTTTTACTTTTTCCTTCTTTCTTTGTTGTGTGTGTTTAATATTTGTAGTTCTTAAGACTTTTTAGATTGCAACTACAGCTGGAGGAGGGGAGGGGCAGCCTAGTTAAAGGGAGGTTACCTGCATAGTGGCCCATATACCACGGGTGGGTTTGCTGTGAGGCGTGACGGCTTTGACCGTATGCTGTGTTGTGTGGGTTGCCGTGCCCCTAGGGGATGTGGTTCATTTTAGCTCTTGGTGGAGCTCCTACACCTGTGTTTTAAGGATCTACTTGTTTGCGCCTCACCCTAAGTTAGGTTGGCCTTCACTAAGGTCTGTGCTGTGTGTTGCCTTAAATTATTGTGCAAATAAAGATTGTTGTTGTTTTGTAAAACCTGGTTCCTCCCCTTTTTTTTCTGGTGAATCTCTTTAAAAACAGAACACTGCTGTTCAAGGAAGGCTTATTACAGTATGTTAGGTCTGACCCATGAATGTTGAAACTAAGACAGTCTGATTGTTAAGATCAGACAAAATGTCTTATCCCCCTCGGCGGCACGCCCCTTTTCCCCCAGCCACGCCATTCTAACCAACTGCAGAACTATCCGCTCCTTCCCTGTTTTCAACCCGCTGAGCGCTGGATGAGCTGCTGCACCAATTGGCTAGAATGCCAATCCCTCAAAACGGCCGCTGCTGCCCGCAGCCTGATTGGAGACAGATACGGGGGAAAGGGGGGCGAAGCGCCCACACTCAGCAATAAAATAGCGATAACCACCACCGCTCTTCCTCTTCAAAAGCTCGCTTTAGTGAAGTTTAGTTCTGTTCACAGAACAAAAAAAAGAGACCTACTTCGCAACAGGTGTTCTGGATTTTTGCCTTCCATCCCTGCAACCAAGTTTCCCAACAGTTTGGCTGGCCCAAACTATCTCTTTTTGATCCGCTGAATTCACCTCCTTTCTCTTTTTCTCCGCACGGCTGACGAGCCGAACATATCGCTTTCCCAACTTTATTCCACAACTGGGAGCTCCCTCTCTTTTCGAAAGAAGTAAGAGTGTCTGTGTTTATCTTTATCTTTTGTGATCTGGGTGGAGAGGGTTTAAAAAGTTTTTATAACTCATACATGCATGATAATCGATGTGAAGTGGGCTGCCTCCCTTGAGCGCTCTTTGTTTCCTCTCTGCTGTGTTTCTACTTACAGCTAAATTTGTGAGTTTTGTACTAGTTGATTGAAAGTTTCCTGTATGTTTTGTCTTTATTAGTGAGAAAATTGTTTTTTCTTTGTTACTTGCTTCAAGTAAAACAATAAGTCATAAAACAAGATCATAAAACATCGCTGGCCACCATATTACTCTGGTATACGGTAGTCTTGACAGAACCGTTTGGTATAAGTAGTGTTTTTATGTGTTATTTTAGTTGTGTTTTTAGAATAAATTTGTTAACTTGAATCTAATCTCTGGTTTCTTTTATTCTGAGTGTGTGTGTGAATTATTGCAAGGAATTCATGTCCTTCAGATAGGATCTTTCTGGTGTGATCACTAATAATTAATCATAAGTGAGATTATTTGTTGATAATTCCCTCTTTGATTATATATAATATTTTGTTTCTAGCCCAGAGGCTAGAATGGTGCCCCGATTAAATTATTTTATAAGAATAATTAACTACTAATTTGCAATTATTAGTTAATATTTCTCAGCAACACCAGATAGATCATAACAATTATTAATTAGTTAATTATTTAATTGTTAATTCCCCTACATTAATGGAGCCCTGTGTGAGGCTTTAATTTTCATATACACACTCATTTTAAAAGAAAATGTAATTTTGGCTATTGTCTGGCCAGAGCTGATGTGCTGGGTGAGTTTAACTGCTAACTGCTAGGTGCTGCTACCTGTGCTAAATGCTTGTTTTGATATCAGTTGCGGCTGTTCAATGTTTTGATGTTGCTGCTTCTGTTTAAGTGCTGATATTAGAATAATAATGCTGCAGTTGTTCCTGCAATAATTAATTAATATTCTGGATTAATCTGTGCTGTGCTGCTATTTGCTGTTTTCCCCTGTTGTGTGAACATCATTCATTGCTGTTGATTAATGCTAGTCTGAGATGCTAATGCTTTCACTGTGTTCAAATACATTGGTGTGCTATTTAGCCTAGCTTGTTGCCATTAGCTCAACACAGAAGCTAACTAGCTTAGCTCTGTGCTTAGCTATAACACTGAGCCAACGCCCTGCTAACAGCTAGCTTTGGCCTGACGGCTAAATTAATCAATCTGCATTTTAATTTTGCACTCTTCTACATTTCAAATTGTTCAATTATTTCCAACCTGCAATAATCTAAACTCCTCTTTCTGTGTGCTGTTTAGAACACAGCACCACATCAATTCAAAATTTCTATTGATAATAAGTCTATAATTAATAATTAATCATCAAACTACCAATAGCTAAATCATAAACCTGTAAAACAAAATTATTACTCCTCTCGTGATTTCCATTTTGATAAATGTAATGCTCAAAACAGTATATTAACAAATTTTGAACCAAACACTGATAAATTTATTCAACCACCTATCAATAATCAAATCATAAATCTTTAAATTAATTTATTACTCATTTTGTGATTTCCATTTTGATAAACTTAATGTTCAACAAATTGTTTTAACCAATTTAGAATCCTACATATGATAATAAATTTATTCAATCTTTTCAAAAACAAAAAAACTAAACTGCAAACAATCATTTAAAGGTCGCTTATTAGGTGTTAAAACAAGTTCACAGCTGCACACTGAATCAAATTAAACATAGTGGCAGACACAAAATAAATCAATTTCCATTCATCATTAATTCTGCCTCCTCTCTACAAAATTGTCCAAGCTGAAGTTTGTTGTTTAAGGAACAATATTTTTGGTTTAGTCTGGTAACAACCTGCAATTATGTCTCCACTTTTTTATCAGCATTTGTGAAATAATTAAGATAAACCTAACATAAATAATTCAGCTTACACAATTAATTTTTAGACTTTGCGGCCAGTTCAACTGCAGATAATCAGCCATTTTATGTTTATGATTTTCCCGCAGATAATCGCATTGTTTGTCTTGTCTGTGTTTTCATTGTACACAATCTAAACTGGCTCACAATCTAACCAAGTTAGAGCGTTTACCTTTGCTAAGATCGCCATCTAGAAGACGAAATTTATAATCTTAGCAACCTTTAGTTCCTTCTGAACGCCGGAAAGGTTCTACTTAAACCTTGAGAGTCGATTCTCCTCTCAAAGGAATAACTCAGCACGTTAAAATATCGTCAAGTTTCAGCAAAAGAGTCGGATCACCTCTAACTGAATTCCACTTGACCTAACCGTTATCTACTGTGAAACAGTAGCTTTAAACCAGTTTATTAAATTTCTTGGCCAAGATAACTTAACACTTAAGGCTATCTAACTAGCATTAGTGTTGTAAGCCACGATTCGCTCGTGCAACTTTAGGACTGTAAAGACAGCCCTCTAAGGCCATGTCCACACTAAGCCGACTAATGCCTTAAACGTATAAATATTTAGTCTACACCCCCCTATCGTCCAGACTAACCCAGCGTCGTTTAAGGTCTGTGGCCGGATTATTATTAGCCGGGTAAGAGAGCCGTGTAAATCTTAATTCAACGGCTAAGCGAGCCAGTGTGGACAGCTTCCCAGGATAATGAAAGGAAGTGGCGTCAATGAATGCTGAAAATCACTTCGACACATGTCTTGTTAATTTAATTAACAATAAGGCCTTCCCCTAATTGTCTGTTGTAATTGCTAGCATTGTCGTTGTTCAGTGTTTGTAAATCCCTAAACCCTTTTGTGTCCTGCATCTCTGAAGAGATGGCCGCTTCCAATCCTAGATCTGAAGTCCCTGGTCTGGAGGAGATCCAGTTAGAGGAGATAATTGGGATCCTCCTTGAATGGAACCCACAACAGTATTCAGAAATCAACCAACATGACGTGAGGTCATGTGACCAGCAGATTCAGAGCCTGACAGGTTATATGTGTAACCCACAAGGCGAGCCGAGAACCACCGCCAGCATACTCGGAGAGTTAGCCATGCGGCTCCAAAAACCCCTCCAGCTGGAAACGCCGAGAGCAACGGAGCTTAAGCTCAGGCTGAACTCAACGGCAGCCAACCTTTTTTAGACTCAGGTGAGGGGGGCCAGCTCCTACCAGATCCAAGGCGTGCTTTCGACTCAGCGTTTGGTAGGGGGGGACAGCTCACCCAGATCCGAGACATGCTTATGTCTCAGCTTTTGGTAGGGGAGGGGGGTGTAACATTTCAGATTACAGGGATAGAATCCCAGGTCACCACTTCCCTAGCCCTTATCCAACAGGCCAGTCTATGAAGGTCCAGGATCCAAGTCCCCTTGGACGCTTTTATAACCCACCAGGAGAGTTAAACCAGCAGCTACCAGATCCAAGTCCTTTTGGACGCTTGAACTATCCATCGGATAGGTTAAATCAGGGTGGCTACCCATACAGTGGCCCACAGACAGACCGCCACGAACAGCCTAGTTATCTGGGGCCGGATCAACCCTATAGGCCGTTACAATCAAATCTGTTTCCATACGATGATGAACGTGCTCATGCTTGGTCTGAGACAGACGAAACAGAGCCATTTCATATGTTTGGAATCAGAACACGTCAGCTAGAATCATTAGCTAAAGACATAAAGAAGTTTGACCCAGATGATAAAAACTCAAACATTGATGATTACCTGAGGGAAGTAGAAAGATGCCGTTTGGACCTGCCCAACCCCTCCAAGCGCGAGAAGCTTAAATTGTTATGGAAGACTACGTCTAGAGTGGTCCATAACCACATAGAATCCCTGCTGACAGCAACCAGGGACGATTACGCTAAGCTCTGCAAAGCGCTCAGACAGGAGTACTCAGCGTAAGCTGACCCAGCATCAGCTTCACTGGGTGCCTTCTCGGTGGTCCAAAAGAAAAATGAACCACCTAGAGATTTTTATAGGAGACTCCCAAGGTCGGACTGCTCCTGGCCTGGAAGAAGACACCACCTTTAAGTCATTGTTCCTTCATAACTTGCATGAAACTATACGCTTTGACGTTACGATGCATTGTAGAATGAAGAAATTAAAGATGGAAGAGATCAGAAGGTTCGCTCAGTTAGCTTGAAAAACTAGAAGCAGGTCCAGGCAGCCAGACAGCGAACCCAGAGTCCTACAAATAGAGGCCAGGAAGGATGACAGTCTTGACCCGGGAGGGGTGGAAGCTCCTCCCACCAGAACAAAGGCTGCTATCAAGCCACTGAAATCGACTCGACCAACACCACAGAACCAGGGGGTTAAAGGTTGGCAAAACCTTTGGCCTCAAATACCGGACTACACCCAGTCTGACGGAGGTCCACCCCAGCCAAATCAGGTGAGCCAGAGACAGTTTGGACAGGATAAGACAGAAACTAAACACTTAGCACAGGAAGATTTAGAAAATGTCTGCCGCAGGTTTTTCTCTCAAGCTGTACAGAGGCTGAGAGACACAATGACCTCATCAGACACACCTGCTCCTCCAAAAGGAGGTGAAGAGAAACCCCGTCAGCAAAGCTAGACAGACACCCGGCTCCGGCCGCCAAGATCCATCTGGTCGGCTGAGGAGCCAAACCCCCAGCTCACCTACGGCCCCTCAGGACCCGACAGGTAAACAAATATCAGACAGCTTTCATAAATCCAGAACCTACTTTCAAAAGCTAAAATCAACAATTAGTTTGAAAGCTCAAGTTTTGAAAACAGCAGCTGATAAATTAGAACTCTTCTCCAAATTTCAGCCAATTTCCTCAAAGAACTCTCAGCATTACTCAATCACGCATCATCACATGATTTATTCTTAGACAATCACAGATACTCCACTAGAGTAAGGAAACTCTAGATTATTAACTCCCTGTTAAATCCAGCTCGTCTAAACATATCCTGTTAAAAACTGTTTTGATCTTAAGGCTACACTACGGACATTTAAATAAACCCTACGTATTTTTGCAATATTTCCAGTGAACTGAAAAAAGATAACATCCTGTAAAACAAATACTAACAAAAAGAAAAGAGACTTCGTACAGAATCTCATTTATAAAATTTACGTATCTGTAGACAATCTTTTATTAGGGCAAATCTTAATTTATTTCCATTCAAAATGGTTAAAACACTAAAAGTGCCAAATAAACGTTCTACAGTGCTCAAAATTCACCAGGCATACAGCCTGAGAAGGAGAAGTTCCAATTATTAATTCAAAGTCAAATTGAAGTGAAGTTCATATTTAACTTTCCAATCATTGGAAAACTAAACATATAGAAGCTCAAATCAATTCTAAATATGGATGATGGAAAGGAAACATCCACATCCAATTTTAAACTCCACCAATTTGAGCCAAACAAAACCTTAAACTACTTGGTTCCTAATTTGATCCGTGCACCAAAACAAAGTTGCACGCTTGATTAAAAACATGAATAATTTTCGTTGTGGCCTAAGGAACGAAGCTCCGCAGCCAAGTTGTTATGCCACCATGACATTGAAAGATGCAGGAATGGAAACAAAAATTGAAAGGGCAGGAAACCGCCAGCTGATTAGCACACCAATGTTGGAAGCTTTAATGTCATTCGAGCAGCATGACACAATCGCCAAAGTTAAATTGCTCAACCAGACAATGTTTGTGACTGTCCCACCGGGGGCAGTGTTGCACATCGGCGACACCATCCTCCATCACCTGGATACGGACAGACACGACACAGAAATTGAAATAATGGACGCGTTTAACGGCTACAACTTTTCTATTGACACACAAATTGAGCAACAACTACTAATAGAGGGGACCAAATTGGTTAAATTTAATCTGACATCCCTGGCATTAATACTAACCCCTCTGTCTCGATTTCCAAAGAAAGACAATTGGTCAGAATCCTACATTATGACCTTTACCTTGATCGCGCTTGTGATTGGATGGGTCATCACTGGAGCGATTGCTTACACCGCTTACAAGCAGGTCACACAATTGCGTGCTAGACTACAGGTATATATATGGCGCTTAAAACACACTAGCATAAAATTCTTTACTTTTTTCGCAAAATCCTCATAATTCATACTCTAGGTTAGATTATATTTTAATCCCAAGTACCTTGATCCCGTTTGTTAATGAATCCAAAAAAGGCTCAATTTATATCTCTGATCATCCCTGTTACTCTCTATTTAACTATACATACCTCAACTCAAACTCAGGTGGCAATGTAACAGAGGCATTGCATTCTATCTAATCCTGAATTTTTGAACATATAAGTAAATACTTATCTACATTTTGGGGAATTAACAATGATGGGACAATCAATGATTACTCATCGCAACCTACTAAGATTCCCTTACATAGAAAACTTTTAAGTGATTGGAATGTTTGTGTAATTGCATTGAAACGACTTTTGTTGTAAAGTGTCTTGAGATGACATTTGTTGTGAATTGGCGCTATATAAATAAAAGTGAATTGAATAGAATTGAATTAATCCTGCCATCCTATGGGAAACTACTAAGGCCTATCTCAGAGGACTGATAATATCCTATTTTAGTACAAAGAAAAATATTATGGAACAAATAAATTTAGAAAGAGAATTGAAGATATGTGAAGAACGATATAAACAACATCACAAGAAAATGACAGAAGGTAACTGTGGTTAAAGCTGCACTAAATAGTTTATTATCACAGCAGGAGGAGAAATTGTAATTTCTACATAAAATATATCAATATGGTAATAAATCTGGCCCTCTTCTCTCTAAATTACTTAAAGAGAACAGTAAAATTGCATGCCTTAAAGCACCAAATGGCGAGCATTTTTGTTTTAAATTGGAGGATATTGATATTATGTTTTATAAATATTATCAGTCAATTTATAAATCAGATGTAAAGGTGGAAAACACACAGACTCCTTTTTAGATGGCTTAAGTTTGTCTCAGTTAACTGTACAGCAAAAGCTCTCTTTAAATATATTTATTTTGATCATAGAGATTTTAGAAGTAATAGATAAATTGCCACCAGGGAAAGTAGCTGCTCTAGATGGTTTCCCTGCAAAGCCTTATAAATCATTGAAAGATTTTTAGTTTCATTGTTATATAAATTTTACATATACTTATTCTTTTTTAATAAGATGCTCAATTTAATCCAAACAGCTGCCTTAACACTCATTCCAAAACAAGGGAAGAACCCCGAAGACCCATCCTCGTATAGACCTATTAGTTTGGAAAGTATAGAAAATAAAATCCTGGTAAAAATACTAGCTAAAAGTTTAGAGTTCATACAAAAAAACTATTATTAAACCAGACCAGTTAAAGGCCAGTGTTCATAATGTACTTTAACTATACAAAAAAAATAATATATACAATAATATAAGACGTCTATTGGGAATTATGCAATTTGCTAAATAAAAAGAGCTTAATGCTACGATCTTATTATTATATTAAAAGTGTTGCATTGAGTGTAAATTTATGTTTAAAGTAATGAAGAAATTCGGTTTTGGTGAATTTTTTTATTCGGTGGGTAAAATTGCTTTATACATATCCTCAAGCAATGGTAATCAGAAGTGGGATAACCTCTAGTTCATTTATGTTGGAATGTGGAAAAAGACAGGGCTCACCGTTGTCCCCACTATTGTTTGCAATAGTTATTTAGCCAACAGCTGAAGCAATCAGATCCCATACTAATATTAATGGAATCTACAGTGGAAATTTAAAACAAATAGGGCTGATTTATCAAGATTTCTGTTAATGACCGCAAAATTACATGCATCGCTAAAAAATTGCACGGGTGGGTTGTCCTTAATTTGTGGGTGATTTACTAAGATTGAGTGAGCAATTCTTAACAGGCGCATGCAGCAGTATTCAAATGAAGAGTTTGTGGGAGCTTATGCGAGCTGCAACACAGCTAGAGAGAGAGAGAACAATACTCATGGATCCATATTGCTTCTTTGGCACAAAACTTAAACTAAAATGCTGTGATTTCTGTTTTTCGTTTGTCAGTAATCAATGTAATTCATGTGGTGTACATGCGCTGTTCTCTGCAGCATGCACGCATTGTGTTGTAGGGTTAGACTGATTAAAACTGCAACATGTCTGAATTTTGTTTTTAAAATGTCATATATAATGCCAATTATCATTATGGTATTGTATATGATTGCTACATTTTATTAATTGGACTCCAGGAAGGTTAACCACTACATGAGAAACTAATGAGGATCCAATAGGATCATGTGCGCTCAGTGCATCTTTATCAGGTGGAGACGTGATGAGCACGCAGTGAGTTATGATGCGTCTTTGGGGGGAAAAACAGGTAAAAATTTACATAACTATCAGGTTTATGGCCATTATAGTGTTTATTACTCTTAGTTTATGTTGTGTGTGAATGTAATGTTTTGTTTGTCAATAATAAACTCATGAATGTGGTTGGGCAAAATTAAGACATGCTTTTCAGAAGTGCTAAAAATAGACGCTAAAATAGCTGGCGCAACATGTTTAGGCTTAGTATATCACACTGCGCCTGGAATGCCTACTTCTTTGTATATTCTCCTCCCAATATTTTTAGCGTCTGCTTACAGAAACGCCCAGATTGCATATTTATCAAGGGCAAAAGCGCTACACGGATTGCGTGCATCTTGCTGCAGGTTTAAAAAGGCGCAATGCGCTCTGTGCCATGTTGATAGATCAGCCAGAGCCTGTTTTTGCGATGCTGTGCGGTTTGCACGGGTTTTAACAAGCGTAAACGGTTGGTAAATCAGGCCCATGATCTCCTTATATGCTGATGATGTCTGACTTTGTCTAAGGAATCCTGAACAGTCTGTCCGACATGTAATAGCTGTCATTAACCAATTTAGTGAATGCTTGGGATTTAAAATCAAAATAAGTAAATCCTCAGTACTACTCTAGGTGACAATCCTAATTTAAATTCTATTGATATGATTCTAAATCAGTTCAATGTCTGTTGTAAAGGGTTTAAATACCGTGGCAAAAATATTCCATATAAATTAAAAGATTTTGTTAAAATAAATGTAACTCCAACTTTTAAACAGGTAAAATTAGACCTTCTTAAAAGGACAACTCTACTTCTGTCTTTACTTGGACGAATTGCGACTATAAAAATTTGTATACTTCCATGTATCCTATATTTAATGCAAATGATTCCAAATGTGATATCTCCAAATGTATTAAAATATTTAAATACAGCAGTTAAAGAGTTTATCTATAATAATCAACGCCCCAAAATGAGATCGAAAAAATTAAAACTATCAGTTGAAAGTGGAGGTCTTGCAGCACCAAATTTCCTGTATTATCACTGGGAAGTACAACTGAAGAACATCTCAGAGTGGGTAATACAAGATGCTGAAAATCTATGTTTGTAATTAGATGCTTTGGGATGCAATCCACAACTTCTATCAAAGTTCCTATTTTTAACATCTATGAAAACAAAAGTTGAAGATGGAGTACAATTTCATAGTTGGTAATATCTTAAATGCGTGGAATATAATAAAACATTTTTTTTGATTAATACTAAATATTCATTTTTAGCGGCAATAGCTGACAATCCACAATTGATGCCTTCTGGTAAAGACCCTGGATTCAAAGAGTTGGAGAAACGGGGAATAAGAGTAATCAATTATTCATATATAGGTTCTATTATGAAATCTTTTGAAGAACTCCAAAAACAGTAAAAATGACCAAATAGCTATTTCTTTAGACATTTGCAAATTAGAAATTATTTAAATTCAGTATCACATCATAAACATGGAGAAGGAACACACCTATTAGAATTTTTTTTTTTTAAATTCATACACAGAAAAAGAAAACTATCTATTTTATTTACAATAACTTATTGTCATTAAGGGGTTTATCTACTTTAAGCAGTAAACAATCTTAGGAAAATGATCTTACTACAAACAGATGCAGATAGTAATTAATGTAAAAAATGTGTATGCTTTCCTGGTCAAACAAAACAATGTGGAAACACTGATATTAATCTAGTTTTTGTGTATTACAGGCCTAGCATTTCAATTAAGTACTATCATCTTAACTTTTGGATAGTTTATGTAGGTTTGCATTTTCTTCTAATATATTTTGGTCAGAGAGGAATATTGTAGTTCACTATGGCAGATAGCCGATGATGTCATTGGTTTAGCCATCTCCTGACTTAGGCTACGTACACACTAAGCCGATAAGGTTATACGGGGAGTTAGACGCCAAATGTTATCCACTCAACGAGAGCATTTACGCCCCGTTTAAGGTCCCATGATTGTGCAATCCCATACCAACCTGTGCAGATACTGGGCATGCGCGAAAAGACGCACGAAACACGCGTATAATCTACGTGACGCCAGCGCCTACATAATATATACAAGAAGCTCTACAGCACAGTACATATCTGCTTGTCCCGTTAACTGAAGAGAACAATAGCTGCTCAGAAGAAGAGAGACGTTTTGGTGTGTACAGACGACGAGATCGATTTATTACTCTTCGCTGTTGTCTTTGTCTGTAGTGTCGTATTGTTATTGACGCAGCATTCATTGACGCCACTACCTTTCATTATCCGGGGAAGCTGTCCACACCAGCTCGCTTAGCCGTTGAATCAAGATTTACACGGCTCTCTTACCCGGCTAATAGTTATCCGGCCACAGACCTTAAACGACGCCGGGTTAGTGTGGACGATAGGGGGGTGTAGACTAAATAATTATACGTTTAAGGCATTATCCGGCTTACTGTGGACGTGGCCTTAGTTTCACCATTGCATCTGTTGGTATGTCAGTTACTGAACAAAGATAGTTTGCTCATGTCATATTCAGAATTTCTTCAGAACTTTAACTTCCCAGTGACATTGTGTAGGTCCTGTCACTATCGCTCCTAGTGATCATGTGCCTGGCTGCTTGGCCACAGGGATATCCCTTTGGTAGACCGGTTAGCACGCATGACTCTCACCCACGAGTTTTGGAATCAAATCACACCCGGCCCTCGTTGTGTGCCTTGCCACAACACCAAAAGAATATGCAGCAGTATTTGATGCAATCCCTAAAGGTTCACTTCAAATTCTAAAAAAAACATTTCATCCACAGATATTATTGCTGAAATTAATATATTTTTTATTGGAGATACAGACATTAAAAACAAAGCATACACCAATAAATATCTTAGAAATCAAATTTTGTGTTTGGTTCCACATGCTCCAAAGATTTTTGGGGTATTCAACTATGGGTGATTTAAATTGGGAAAAGGCAAGGCAAGGCAACTTTATTTGTATACCACACAAGGCAAGTCAAGGTGCTTTACAAACATTTATAATCAACTAACAATATTAAAATACAAGAATGCATGGACAATAAAACAATGCATTTAGCATTTGATCAAAATAATAATTAGTATGACAGTTAAAAATAGACAGACAAAAAATCATTTGCAATTGAGTAAAAGCAATAATAGGATCAGTTACTCATAAACAAGTCTAAATAGGTATATTTTTATTTTAGATTTAAAAGAGTTCAGTGTTTCTCCAGTTTACCAGTCATCCGGCAGTTTCTTCCAGATATGCGGAGCATAGAAACTGAAAGCTGCTTCTCCATGTTTGCTTCTGGTTCTAGGGATGATCAGTAGATTAGAGCTGGAAGACCTGAGTGATATGGAAGGTTTGTAACGTGATAATAAATCCTTAAACTACTCTGGTACTAACCCATTCAATGAATTATTGATTAATAAAACCACTTTGAAGTCTATTATCTGAGCTACAGGGAGCCAGTGAAAGGGACTGTAGAACTGGGGTGATGTTGTCTACTTTTCTGGTTTTAGTGAGAACACGAGCAGCAGCATTCTGGATCAGCTGTAACTGTCTGATTGATTTGTTTGGCAGACCCGTGAAGACACTGTTACAGTAATCAAGGCCGCTTAAGATAAATGCATGGGTGAGTTTTTCTAAGTCTTTTTGTATCATCAGTCCTTTAATCCTAGAAATGTTCCTTAGTTGATAGAAAGCTGATATTGTTATTGCCTTTATGTGACCCTGGAGGTTCAGGTCTGAGTCCATTATTAAACCTAGATTTATGGCCTGGTTGGATCAGTTGAAGTTGTTTTCTGATATTTAATCAATCTTTTTTGGGTCCGAAGATAAGTACTTCAGTTTTTTTTTTTGTGTTCAGGAAATTATGGGACATCCAGCTGTTAATTTGTTCAATGCATTTATTGAGAATGTGGTCGGGTTCAACATCATCTGGTGAGATTGAGATATAAAGTTGAGGATCATCAGCATAGTTGTGGTAGTTAACATTATTGGTGGTTATAATTTGGCTTAATGGGAGCATGTAGGTGCTAAATAGGAGGGGCCCTAGGATGGAGCCCTGGGGGACCCGCATGTGATTTCTGTATTTTGTGATGAGAATTGGCAAATCGACACAAACAAGTTCCGGTTCTTGAGGTAGGATTTGAAGCAGTCGAGTACTGTACCAGGGAGTCCGACCCAGCTCTCTAGATGTTCCAGTAATAAATCATGATCAACGGTGTGAAACGCTGCACAGAGGTCTAATAGTACCAGTACTGTGGTTTTACCATAGTCAGTATTGAAACGGATATCATTGAAAATTTTGACGAGGGCAGTCTCGGTCCTCTGGTGCCTACGAAAACCAGACTGATAATTATCACAGCGATTATTCATTGTTAGGAAGCTGTTTAACTGTTGCAACACAGCTTTTTAAATAATTTTACAGATAAATAAGAGATTAGAGATTGGTCTGTAGTTATGCATCAGCATGCTGTCTAAGTTCTTCTTTTTTTGTATTGGTTTGATAACTGCTGTTTTTAAGGGTTGGGGGAAAATTACAGAAGCCCTGAAAGGCAAGGGAGAAAATATTTTTTTGAAAAAGCAATTTTCTAAGTCTGCCCAACTTTTCTTTTTCTCTCGACTTCGAAGTCACATGCAAGTGAAAAAAAATAATTTCCAGGTCAAAAGATATATATTTTTTCGTTATTTTGCTAATCTAATGGAGAGACCATTTTTCATTTATGTATGTACATATGTATGTACACAAAAAAACATTTTGGTCTGATTTGGAAAAATCTTAATGACAAAATTGAATGTAAACATCAGAATTAACATTTTGATGTCATGTTATAGTTTGATTTATGTGGTTTTTCCCAAAAAACATTTTTGTTATTCAGCTGTTTATTGCATTTATGGGCTTGGAAGTTTGGTTTATTTATTTAGTTTTTGTAAAAAATAAAAAACGTCAAAAGTCAATAAAGCTTATTTCAGCTGCTAAATCTACCAGCCAGACTTTAGACAGAGCCCATCCAGATTGTAGACGGAGCATCTTGGTAAATGGCTAACAAAAATTAGCACATAGCTACTTACTTAATTCTCTGTCCATCAGGTGTCGTTGTTGTTGGAAATGATCCAGCTGCTGTTGTTTTGGGATGTAGAATAAAGTTATGTAATCCAAGCAGCCAAACGGGCATAGAACGTAAAATTCCAAAAAGTGGTTCCAGCTGCCAAAACTGGAACAGCTATGAGCTTTGAGAAGGGGGAGGGTGTGTTTGTAACTCTACCAGAGGTAAGCTGCTCCCTCTGCAGGGGCGGTGCAGACATCCTTAGACATTATATATGTGGATGCCTCATTATGTGCTGGAGAATGATCCTACGTGGCCGCCATATTGAATGTGGTCTCCTCACTACAAACCCAACTGGAATCGATGCAAAATGGCCATTTTTCTTTATTTATTTAAAGAACTACCACATACTGTATAGAGAACATAGACGCATGTGCAGGATAAATACATCTTAAGTTATAACAAGTTAATCAAAATTGATGATATATCTTCAAGGAATAAACAAGGAAATGATGAGTTTGCCGAGTTCAGGGGGGAAAAAAATCACATGAGAGAATATGTCTGTGCTATTGGACCTTTTATAATTTAGAGATTTGGCATACCAATGAAATTCCTTTTTATAACTAAAATTAGGGGTTCACTTATGCCTGTTTTTGGTCACACTATGGTTGTGACAACTACTGAAACCAGATCACATGGGGTTAAGTAACAATGAACATTATTTTTAGATATAACTATAAAACTATGTAATCATAACTGATGTTATTTGGCTATAAAAGAAATCCTAACAGCAGGAACTATAAACGTCATTTTCTCGTTTATTTGCTAATCGCAATTGCTAATTTGTTCTTTATGTAAAAGACCAAATTACAAATCCGACAAGGAAAGTAACCGGAACATATTGATATGATCATAATCAGGGGCGGATTTAGGACTGAAAATCAGAGGGTTATCCCAGATAACGGATGTGCAAAAAACTGTTACTTTAAATGATGCAGCATTTAAATAATCTCAGCTTTTGAATTCTGAGGTTGTTAAAGTAGACACTGGACTATGCTTTCTATGCTTTAATTGAGCAAAACAACATGTAAACTATTAACAATATCACATCAGCTGCTAATTGAAGTCACCTTAGATCACTGGTCCAGGGAATACAGCTTCCATCCATGAAGAGCCAATAATATGAAACAGTAGTGCTACTAAGCTCTTATGGTTCATTCAGACCAAGTGCTTTGTCAGCGTCAGGCAAAGCTCACAAAGCATCTACTTTGACGCTTCTATGTTGAAGCTTGCAAAGTCTGCCACTTCTGAGCAAAAAACAATGCGTGGGCGGGGCTTCTTCTGTTGCTGTACGTTCTGAAGTATGGCAGATAGTATTGAGAGAGTGGCCTGGCTTTATTTGCTAAATAAAGCTAGACAGCGTCGACTTCGGCAACATCAGCGCCGTTTGTGGATACACCCTATTCTACGAATGCGTTCTGAGTTTGGGGAGTTTAACCATTTGCTCCAGGAGCTAAGTATGGATGAGGTTCGCTTTCAGCGGTACTTCAGTCTGTCCTGCGCCCAATTTTACGACCTCCTGGGCCACAGAGCTCAAATCGCCTATCAGGACACCAACAACAGGTGCTCTTTTCCTCCCAAAGAGCACCTGTCCATTTGTCTTCAGTAAGTGTTTTTGATGATTTTTTAAATCTGCGTTTTCTGGACTTAAAATGTACGTTTTTCCTGCTCCCGCTACATTCAAAATACGTGTAGTGACATCGCTACAATTATAAGCTCTGATTGGTTCAGGCTTCAGGGCCGTCAGCACCGTCAAAAGTTCAACTAGCTGAACTTCTGCGTTGCTGGCTTTATGAGCTTTGAAGCATGAAAAGCAGGAAAAGCTTGAAAAGTCGACGGAGCCAAAGCTCACAAAGTGCCGGAGAGACCGTGACGCTCCTCCAACGGCCTCCGCCATAGACTTAACATGTAAGTTGCTGACGTTGACAAAGTCCTTGGTCTGAATGCAGCATTATTGTCTTAGACATGAACTTGACCAGTGTTGTTTTCCCTGCTCTGTTCTTGTTTCTTACCCCGATTTAACCCTGTTTTTCTTTGCTTTCTGAGCAGGTACATACATACACACACACACACACGCACCACACACACACACACACACACACACACACACATACAATTAGCGTTATTTAAAAACTTCACACCCCTGACCACTTCATGCACAGATGTAAAGATTCAACCTCCAGAACAACATCCCGATCCACAGGCAAAAGTAGAAAACTTTATCATACCAGCCTCTGCAGCACTCCCAGAAATTTGGCTTCGGCTCACCAACACAAAAAATAATACTAAAATACCAAGAATGGCATATACATATAAACGTCATTACATTGACATACATATATACATATAATAAATACAATATGACAGTGCATGTCTTATAAAAAAATAAGTAAAAATAAAACCTTGACCAGAAGGTCTCTATAGCGCCTACCTGATTTCAAAAGTTAGAACTGATTAAAAAGAGGGTGGGAGCATCTGCCAGGATTCTCTTAGCTTTCTTCCCCCATCATCTCAGTATATGTGGGTGTTGGGATTTATTCTCTCTTTATATCATGTATTTCAGGATAAACCTTGCTTTCCAATCTGGACTGCTGACTGCTAATCTTTAAAGGGCCCCAACTGTCCTCAGTGAGATCTTTGAAGAGCCTTTACCTAGAACAGAGAGAAGACAACACAACCACACAACATAATTCTGTTCGAGGCAACACACCTGAGTCAGATGGAGCCAGACCAAAGTCTGACTAAATTCTTGACAGGGGAGCACTCTTTTATTGAAGCAAAAAACAAAAGGATTCATAGTTGACAAACACGCCATATTTTTTCACAGTTTAGACTCAGTGATCTGTCTTTCCACATACACATGAATGGTCAGCAGAACAATCATAGTTTTCCCATTCCTTTTGCTTCCCCGAGACCTTGAACAGTTAATTTGTGAGTTATGTTTCAGCGTTCGTAACTCCCTTTTCAGTCCCTATTTCTGCTTCAAAACCAAGTTTAATAGACTCAGCTTTGTTCTCCTAGATAACCACCTGCCAGGCCAACTTACAGACTCTGAGTTTTCCCACGATTACAGATTCACAAAATTCTAATTGAGTATATGACCCTTACATATGTATATGTTCTTACTACTTCACTACACACAAAAATGTTTACCCAAATATATGTAAAGCATATAAAAGTATTAAGATTCTTGGGGTTTTCCCACAATGTTGCTTGCGATTGCCACAATCCTGTTTAGTTTTACAGTCTACTCTCAATGTTTGACCATTAATTTCCTGTAATACCACTTTACTCTTTTTTTAGTTGTTTCTTAGTCATCCAGAAAACATGTGACTTTTTTATATTTACTTATTTTTCATCATCATCATCGTCTAAGTATACTGGCATGGGCCGGGTTTCCGGTTTCAAGGTATACCACGGTATGAAAAGGTCAAGGTTACAAAAAAACTAAAATTTTCTTTCATACTGTTCCTGTGGAATGAGCGTTTTCTCTTAATGTGACGTTTCGTTAGGGAGTAGTAGAGGTCCCTCATGCCATGTGAGGTGCAGCGTAAAAAGACATACAAATCATGTAGTTTGGATTCAAAATGGCGAATTTCACCAACAGGTGATGATTTTAATGACAGAAATGAGGAAACTGTACTTCATAGCACCTTCCTTGGCAAAATAATGGCAAAATAAAAATGTAACAGATTTTATTTTCCATCCCTCTCACATAAGAAATCACTTTTCAATCAATTACCAACTACAAGTAGTTGTTCAGAATCTGATAGGCCTACCATAGTTGACATTGAAATGCTGTGAAAATATTTTTTTAATACAGCCTAAATGAAAACACAAAAGGGTGAATCAAGCACATTTATTGATTTTACATTTTTTAGTTCATGTGCTATTTAACACATTACATGTAATGTGTTAAATAGCACATGAACTAAACAGGATGGGGCAAAGTGACACTTTTTGTAAGATCTGCAATTATAAGTATATATACTTATAATTGCAGATCTTACAAAAAGTGTCACTTTGCCCCATCCTGCTCTTCTTTAGGAAAGCAAATTTGCTGTCCCATTTTTCCAGATATTTACAAACCTTTGATTTTTTTGGCAGGAATTCCTTCTTCACTTTCATCCATCTCTCTCGTTTGGTGTTCCCGCTATCCGCACAAATCTCGCGATAACTGCCACAGGGACAACTGTATGTGACAGTTCTGACGAGTCTTCTTCTTCTTCAACAGCACTTGGCAACCAGCTTAAAGGAGCATTATTGCCTCCTACTTTTCCAGAGATCAGTTTGGAGAGGCAGAGGAATTTTTTAAAATGTATATAATACGGGAGATTTATGGGAAAATAATAATACGGGAGGACGGCGGGAAAGCGGGGTAAAATACAGCACTTTCCCAGCCAAAACGGGATACTTGACAGCTATGTCATAAAAAGCCCTTGTAGCATCAGACACACCCATTGCTCCTAGTAGTGACAGCACATCTCTCTTTTTGCAGCCTTAACAGAGGTCTGCTTCGGAAGTAGGCTACCACAGGTATCAGGTCAGGCCCGCTTGCCCGCTTTAACACACTATATGGAAACCTACCATAGAGCGTTCACTGAATTCTGATTAGTTGAGAGGATATATCGCGTTTAGGCAAAAAATAGGTTCGGCGCTTATGGCTGTTTGTAAAAAAACCCGGCATCATGTACCTACATTTTACCAAGGCAATATGGCGATTTGGCAAGAAACTTTGATGGAGCTGTAAATAGGCTCACTACACAGCAAAATGACATGACAAGCCGTGGACCGAACTCCCACCTGCTTTACATTAAAGACAAAGGCCAGCTGATGGCTCCCTCAGGGAACAGTGAAGGTGATCAGAGCAGCAGAGTGTTTGATTAGTCAAAACTATACAGAAAATGGGTCAGTGTGTCCTTCAACTATTTTGTTTAAGCTGAGATTGGCTCAGAGGACATGTTTTTACTTTTTAGTCTGGGAACACATTACAGAAACCCAATTCGGGGTTGTCAACTATCACTTCATATTTGTGATTTGTTGTCTCTGTATTTCAGAAATTAAGGCTTTACCACACTGCCAAATTAACTAATTGCTTACGAGGACACTGTCCTTCCTTGGTCAAAGAAACGGTTTGGAACAGACTTGTCTTACGTGACTGCTGGTCACGTAATTTTCCAACAGTTTTGAAGGAGTTCCCAGAGTGCTTAGTACTTGTTGGCCCTTTTGCCTTCACTCTGCGGTTCCGTTAACCCCAAATCATCTCGATTGTGTTCAGGTCCGGTGACTTTGGGGGCCAGGTTATTTTACACTTCTTTGTAATAGTACTACATGATTCCATGTGTTCATTCATAGTTGTGATGCCTTCAGTGAGAATCTACAATGTAAATAATCATGAAAATAAAGAAAACACACAAAGTAAGAGCAGTTGTAACATTCACGGCACAACCAACTTCAACATTTTTTAATCAAAACCTAAACATTTTTGAATACAAACATCCCGTTGTCTGGCTGTGAGTGGAGCCCCCTGGTGGTCTGCCACCATCTATATAAATATATATATATATATAAAATTCAATAATTTATATTTTTATCAGTATGCCATTACATATTTCTGATTTTGTTAAAAAGCATAATAAAAAATGTTGTTCTTGTTGGCTTTACACTTTCCTCACTAGAAATAAATTGACTGGGGGCGAATGGGGACCTATTCAAGATGGCGGCCACACTGATACGCCAGCAATAGGCAGCGTCAGTCCATAAGGCATCTACGTACATAATGTATATGCGGACACCTCCAGCACTTCCTTATTTTCACTTAGTGATGTAAAATACGTCACAGATTGAACACTCTGGAGAGAACAGTGCAGCTGGTCAGAGAGCAGGATTCAGGAGGATTACTTAGAGCGGCATGACCTAAGCCAAATACCCCTCTGGTGGGGTTTTTTATAAAAAAATTGCACTCCTGGATGGTTAAAAACTTCAAAAACATGATTTTGCCCTTCAATGTTTAGGTTTGTTAAATTCAGATATGATGTCTTAATAATGAATGTGGGATGTAAAAGGAGATGATTGTTTCCTTACAGTTGATGTATACAAACAAGTCTGAGGTTATTAGGTAATTTACTTTGTTTGTTTCTTTACAGGAAACCAAGTATACTTCCACATCATCTCCTACTGTATATCTTCAGTTACACCAAAGTTTGCGTTAAGACTGAGAAAGTCTTGTAATCACGTCCCTCTGCTGCATAGAGTTCCTAAAAGCAAGTCGGGACTAATTTCTCCTGCCTCCACCTACAATTAAGGGCTATTAAAGGGGGGTGGCACAATCCCCTCAGACAGACTTAGCAATTCCATGGTTACTGTAAATCGATCTATAAGTTAAGTTAAGTTAAGTTAATAAATGAGATATACTACTTATTTGAAATATTGCACACATAACATGTCCAAACTTAATGCCTTGAAATTAGCTGCATGTCCCTTTAAGAGCCTCGGACATTCCCTCTTCGACACGCTGTCGTCAATGTCATCACAACATTCTCGGAGCGCCATTTCAAGCCCAGCATGTGGAACACGACTGCCGGTGAATCTCCAAGTTTTAAGTGTTCGGCCTGGCCTCAAGCGGAGCTGGGACAGCAAGGAATCCGGGGGGTCCATAAACACCGGCCCCTCACTGTGTGGGCAGGCCTAGTTTGAGTAGCCGGTGTCCCGCGTTGGTCCAAGCATCACTGGTGTCTGTGGTTAGTAAAAGTGTATGATATAATATGTGGCTTGAGTCGAGCTTACTCATCCAGAGAGGCTGTCCGGGTGAGGAACCTGTTCATGGCTCACTTCTTAGCGGAGAGAGCTAAGAAAACAGCTGTATATAAAACAGCTGATCTCATGTAGCTCGGGGTGATTAGCCACAGTGTTTATCAGTATTTCCTCCATGTTGTGCTGATGCTGTGACTCCGTGTCACATCTTCGGTGTGGCTGCCTTTTTTTATTTCAAGAAGGCATTGCGCAATTGGGAGAAATAACTAGGTATATGCTAATTTCCACAGGTGATAGCTGATTAGTGTTGATGACATTCTATTTCTGTGCTCGGGGAGCGTGGGAGTGAGGGCAGTGGAGAGACGTGGGTAGTAATCAAAATGTAGGGGCGTTGCTGGGAGGTGTGGGTGTAGCCAGGAGGAATCTGGCATTCAGCACTCAACATGTTGACCGTGAGAGTTAAAAAAAAATACTCAAACATAAATAAATGAACTTTGGGCATGTTTTTTTAGGGCCAGAGTGGCCTTTATTGACAGAGGACAGAGTTTGAAGGGGGAAAGAGGTAGGGGAAAGGTCGCCTGAGTCGTGACTTAAATCAGGGACAGCCATGTAAAGGACTGAAGCCTCTCGCAACACCCCCTTTAGGCCTGTTTTTAAGGAGGGAAAGACATAAGAATGTGATAAAAACTTAAAAAAATTGATTTTGCATGGCAGCCCGCTTTATTAAGGGGGGGGGGGGGGCATCTAAATTTTTTTTTCTCATCTAAACAAGCAGTGTTCTGAACGGCACTCGAGGTTGAAAGTGGATAGCAAATGAACAACAGTGCCTCTTAAACCTGTATCTGCCTAACTGTTTGTATTTGTAGAAAAAACATTTTCAAGTTAACTCCTTAACACTAATGGCCGCTGGCCGCTCTGCTTTGTGACCGCATACCATGGAGGCCGCCATTGCTCCTCCATTGCTGTAGTACCTCCATTTGGCCGCTAGGCCCCCATTGAAAAGCATTGGACTTTAGACACGTTAAAAACAACTTTAATGCCTGGTGCCCAGTTTTTTAAAACTTTCTATGGCTACATATTCTTCCTGAGATAACGCTGGGCTAATAAAAAACCTGGGCACCAGGCTGGTTTTTGTAAGATAATTTTCTGAAATCTAGCATAATTAATGAGGGGGCCAAGCCATGTTTAGCATCAGAGCTAAAGACGCGGGAGCAGAATGGGCGTGATTATGACCGAACTACACGCCCGTACATGCCCTGCGAGGGCAGAGTCTACAGTGAAGATCCCGCCCCTATGCCCTTTTTAGGGACATGCTGCGTCAGAGCTGGGGAGGAGGAGTCTGTGAATCCGCCATGAATTCCCCCATGAAAGTGTGTCAATCTGGTAAACGGGGAGGAGTGAGGAGGTGCTGTCTATTCTTTTTTACAGTCTATGGTTCCTACATAAGAACTTAATTTATTACTTCATAAAAGGAGTGAAGCTACAATTACTGTATTTTTTAAGAGTTTTATACATGAGTTTTTTCCTCTTTATAGTAAATAAAAATGAACAGTGCAGTTTACATGCTCTAAAGTAATGAAAAAAAAATGATAACGGTGTAAATAAAATATCAGATTAATAGAATGAATAAAACATTAATCATACAACAATTATTGTGCCTTCATTAATGGCTAAATTTTTGAATGATGATGATTCCATAATAAATTAATCACTCTATGATCCATTGTGCACATTCGATAATACATACATATTTCATATAAAAACAAACATAAAATGGAACACAGTTGCAGGAAATCAGTTTTTAAGTGATAGTTGATAAAAACAAGATTAAATAAAACACTTCATAATGAGATTGCCTCATACTTGTTCCACTTTAGACTGCATTTTAAAATGATCTATCAAAAGGGGAATACATTAAAGCGCTACAAGTCTTATGGTCCACTAACAGTCTTGTTTCAAGTCTCAACCTCTTGAGATCCATCCTCTAAGTCCATCTCTGAAATGTCAGTCTCACTGTCCCAGCGATTTAAGTTACTCTCGAGGTCTTCCTGTGTGGTGTCGTTCAGGTCAGTAGCAGAGGCAAACCCTGAGCTTGAGTCCGCGCTGGACATAGAGTCCATCTGGAAAGAGATTAGAAGAACCTTAATGGATAAAGATACTACAACACCTTAAAAAACATCCAGATGGGAATTTATATGAGTTCATCAACCTGAACTTTGCTAAATTATTTGACTGGTAACAATAAACATAAAAAAATATAACAGGTAAAGTGTAAAATAAATCTTACTCATTCCAGAGATTTCAGTAAAAGCTAACAAAATGCTTACCCTGATCAAAATTCTCTCATTGGTGGTGCCAGTAAGTAGATCTCAGCCTATTATTGTATCAACGTTAACACATGCAAAGTAATTCTTATTACTCAATAGCACCACCAAGTGGTAGAGTTGTGGAGCACTTGTAGGGCAGATGTTCTAGATAAATCTGTATTGAATTTGTTGAAGTTTGTAATCATATTTGCCAAAAAACACATTTACCTTTTCAAATCCATTGTTTATGGAAGGTCTGTGGATTTAAGTCAAGAAAAAGATCTTGATACGAAACATGGCCTTATCAACACTTTAGGAATTTATACTTTAATTCTACTTTACAGGATTACCTACTGAGATTTAAATAGGGTCTATGATGGTATATCAAACTTTCCCAGAAGGGTATAAGGAGTGAACAGTCTATATGTTTTGGATAGTTTCTTACAGTCTGCAAACTGTCCAGCAGAGGGGTGTAGATTGTACCACGTTCTCATTTGTTATTTAATTCCTAATTTTTGTCTTTAATTGCTATGCTAAAAGAGAAGTGTAATACTAAGCATGTTTATCAAGTTTGGTTGCCAACATAGTCTGTTTAAAATGGACAGAGACAATAGATGAGTAAAAGAAAAAACATAGTTTTTGTTTAGCAATTTAAACTATATTAATCTACTATAGCAATGTTGTTCAGTGTGAAGCCCAGTTACACTGTATAAGAAGCTGTCTTCTTAAACTTTGTTTATTCTAAAGTAGTTCACTCTATCTATTAAATAAAAACTGTTTAGCTGTACTTAAAAACCTCTGTTTGAAAAATAACTTTGTGGAGCTTTTAAAACTTATTTGTCAAATAATAGTTAGTTTATCATTATTTCACAGTTGGTGGGTTATTAGTGATATAACATAGTAGAAGTACAATTAACCTTTAGGTTTAGTTCGAATATTAAACAGAATAATACCTTTTTCATTGCAGATTTCTGTTGCTTTGGCTCCGTTTCCAGAAATGCCACATAATGAATGAGGGTGAGTACTCTATCAGTACAGAAGATAGAATGTTATGTTTTTTTATTTTCTCTTTTATTTTACTCTTATAACTCAAATATCATTGTGAAAGAAGAAATCTGATTAGTGCTCACCTGTGGTAAAACATTCCAATAAACTGGAGCAAAACTGAAAGAGCAAAGCCCAGAATGAACATGAGGCTCATTGGTTCAATTTGGATATTTCCTCCAGTTTTCTCGAGGTTCAAATCAACAATAGGAATCTTGATTTGAAAGACCTCAAAGACTTGAAAGAGGAAGGCTGCCACAATCCAGAAACCATTCAAGAAGAAGAACGAAAAGTTGATCTGTGTTGGGAAAGAATTCCCAAATTTTAGCGTGAAAAATTCTACATTTTCTAGTGTATGTTAAACACATTCCACTCCTCCACATTTACCTTGTTTCTTAGCTCTTGCAGGTCATTCTTCACCTTTTCCTGTTTTTCTTTGTCATTTTCCAAAGGTTCCAGGTACTTTCTAATAAACTTCTTCCAAAACTGGTCTTCGTCCTGCAAGAATAAAATACTTCCATCACTAAAAATAAGAAAAGGTAATGTTTGAAAATATCTTTGTGAATTTTAAGTCATAGAACAATTAATGGTGACTGAATATAGAAAAAATAGAATAAATTATAGAAATTACAATTATATTATAAAGAAGTATGACATTTATTACATACAGATTACTGATGGATATAGCTATAAAACCAAATAGAATCAGAGGATAATTTGAGTATACATATGAAATATGAAATAATCATATGAATATAAGTGTGCAAAATTGTGGAATAAATTTGAATAGACATTGTAAAAATGCTATACTGTTAATCGATTTCAGAAATTTCATGGAGACAAATTTCTAACATCTTAAGAACTTATTTGTTAATGTTTAGAATTATATTGTGTGGAACCTTTGCTTCAGGTGAATTTAATGGATATGACCAAAAAACTAAATAAAACTAACTAAATTAAACTAAACTAAAATCAAGTAAATACTCTTCAAGTATTTGGATTCCTGAATAAAAGTGATAAGCAAATATTCTAGTTGACATAAAATGAGTAAAACTGAAAATTTAGTAAATGACTGAAAGTATTTAAAAGATTTAATCAGCACTCTGTTTTGCAGTTAACACTATTCTGCATAGAAAAAGACACAAACCTCATCAAGAGATTCCACCTCCATTTGAATGTCACTGGACAGGCTTTCAACTTGTGCTTTCCAATCTAAGCAACAGTGTAGAGCAGAAAAGTATTTTAATTAGTTATAGGAGTTTATTTATATAGTATTTGAAAAAAACATTGAAGTATTATACTATAGTACAATAACAATATAGTCCAATAAAAGTATTAATCACTCTTTTTTGCACTTACATTGAACTGGAGAGTAAACAACAGTCTCCTCCCTAAAAGAAAATAAATAAAAACATTTTTATCACATATGGCTTTATAGTACTACTTTGCAGTTTAATTGATTTTCATATGTTTAAAACCTACTCGTCTTCTGAGATATCATCCACAATGGTGTTTTTGGGTTGACGTTCAGGCTGTGTAGGCTCTGGGATCAAATCCTGCTGTGTTACACTGAGCTGTTCATCTTCTGATCTCTGGTCGGACTTTTTACAACATTTCAGCCAAGAGCAGAGCCTCTTGAAGGTTTTTTTTGCTGAAAAGGTAAAGCTAAGTATCACTTAATTTGGCAGAAAGAAAACCTGTTCATCCTTAGTGGTATCAATCTACCTTTTTGTGATTTAGTTTCAGGGACAGTGGCAGCCTCTGCAGCAGGCTTTGTTTCTCTGGTACCCCAAGAGACACTGTTCATGTTGACCATGGAGTAGATGATGAGCAGCATATAGGCACTTGGGATGCAGATGATGTACAGAAGGCCATAGAACACTAAAATAAGTTCCTGAGGATGCATCAGTGCAGTGACAACGTAAATGATGGCCATGGCCACGATGAAGATACTGCTGGGTGTTAGAATGGTCTTCTCCTTCACCATTGCAGCTGGTCAAACACATAAAGAATAATAACTTTTAGAGTTAAAACAACAAAATCCAATTACATTTATTAGACATAAATTTGTACTAACCGATAATAGACATTGTCACCACCAACATTAGGATTGCATACATGACACTCAGCACTGCTGCAATAGTGATCTGAGTGTCCGGTTTGAGCTTAAAGCAAAGACCCAAGTAGATGGCAGGAGGTATCACAGCAATGACCAGAGCTCCAGCAGCAGGTATATCCAAGAGGAAGGACAGACTCCCTGAAAAGAGCAGAAACAATATATTTGAAGGAATTTTCTCAAGATTATTAAATGTTTATGGAGTACAAGTATTTTACTTGTGTACAACACACAATGACAGTTACCTCCAACCATGAGAATGATGGTGGCTGGAGCAAGGATGGCTGAGATCATTGCAAACAGCTGGTAGAACATGAATGGTTTGGACATAGATTTATTCTTCTTGGAAACGATGTTGGTGGAACCAAGCAGATCTGCTATGTTTGCCATTGTGGATGGCCCCCATCGTTTCCGCTAAGTTAAAAAACATAAATTATTTTCAAGGTATTGTGTCATTTTTTAACTTAATTTATGCACTTATTAAAGATCTTTTAACCGTTTACTAAAATTTGTCAGAACATTAAAAAATAAAAATGTGATCTGAACTGGAGCATAGGTCAAGAACAGACACAGATTGATTGTTTGGCAGAATTGTGAGTTGTACGAAACATATTTTTAAATCCTCAAAGAATGGAACTTAGTATTTGAGGTTTTGTAAACTAAAGCACTGTATGGCATCATGGTGGCCAAATCACCTCAATCCACAGAACATAAAGGAAGAAGCAACTGGAATGGCCATTTATAATATTTTATTAAGTTCTAATTCATCAAAGGTCTTGTTGTATTAGAATGGCTGTCAAACTAATGCCTATATTTGATTATGTCTTTTTTTGTGGAATCATTCTTTATAAATGTGTTATTATATTTCAATAAAAGGCTAGAATATTCTCTTCCACTCACCTGGTTGTAGAGTTCTTTGAAGTCCTGTGGTGCATTGGTGTAGGCATCAGACGCTGCATTGTATTCCACTCTCCAGCCTTGTTTAAGTAACAGTGTGCACAGCCAGCGGTCTTCACCTGCAAAAAAACCCCCAACAAGAATGGTTTCTTTATTGTATAATTAAATCCATTCATCCATCAATCTTTTCATTATATTCATTTAATCCATGTATGGTGATTGCAGGAAGTTCTTTTCATCACCTGACAGCATTGTAAAATACATGACAGACAAATATTTACACCAATTAACTAAAGATGAATTTTTTTGAGCCTTGGGGGGTAACTTATGCAACAACGTATGCAAGAAGAGAACATGAAAAGTTCACACAAAAAGGCCCCAGTGGTTGTTTAGAGTAAGAACCTTCCTCCTGTGACTCAACAGAACAAACAACAGCACCACCGTACAGTACAAAAAAATCTACTGTGAAATGATTTCCTTACACTAGTGTTTTAAGATAAAATAAAATATCCCAAAATGTCAGCATAGTTCAATTTTTTACCTTGGTCATATTGGATGTATTGACTGGGCTCTGTGGATATGGTTGAATATTTCTTCATCACGTTGTCATCCATTAGTGCCTCTGCTCTGAACAGACTGAAACAGCCGGGGCTGCACAGTACACAACCGAAGACATGCTCGGCTGTCTTCTGAAGCCAGTGACTGACCGCATACTCAAACTTCTGAAACCAAACAGCAGGACCTGTAGGACAAATAAGCAGGTGTTTTACAACATAACAACCGCTTTTTGTACAGTGTATAAATAGCTCTGAGTTCATTGGTACCAACCTGATCCCGTAGGGTGAATTCTGCCACATGCTGCACCAACATGAGGATACATTTTCAGACGATCAATGAGCAGCATCACAGCAGCAGGCTGGAAGTCTGTGTCCCCATCTAAAGCCAAGATGTAGGTGTTGTGCTTCTCTTTCTGGAAAAAAAAAATCAGTTTTGTTTTGTCTACATTCAACTCTGTAGTCCTTGACCATGAAATAAATATAAAAAAAATCAGCATGCTTGTTCAACCACTTTAGTAAATACCCAGAAAGTCTGTCCTATCTTACCTGGATCTCTCTCTTTAGTTCAACATCATTGAATCCCAGCTTCCAGCGTCTGTGATATTTGGTCATGAGTTTCCATCCCAAAAGATAATAGAGATACATAACCTGTAGAGAATAAATAATAATTAACAAACCAAACTGCACTTGATGGAAGTGTTGAGATGTTCCATTTGCTGTTCCCTACCTGAGACCATCTCTTCTTGTTCCGAATTTTCTGTTTGTCTTTGAAGTGAGCTACAATGTTATTCCCATGAGGCATTTCAACAAGAAGACGAGCTCCATATGGGGTCTCTATGATTGACTGCTTAGGAATTTGCTGCTCTACATCAAAGAATGTTTTATCAAGGTTCTTGAAGATGCTGATAAGAGAAAAAAGATACTAATTTAGTATATAACCTGGAACATGTATATATGTAACACTGTATCAACACTTTCCTTTAAGGAGTAATATTAACTGACACTAGTTCAAGCATCATTAGGTATAGATAAGTGGATATCAATAGATATGACGTGATTCTAAATGGCAAGCTGACCAGCAGAAGTCTCACTTTGTATTTAAAAAAGGGTACAGACTAGCAGATCAGTGATGTATATATCATTTAACCAGAGTCCAACCAACTCTTAAAGATACAAAAACTTGGACGGAATCACTGCCATTTTACATAATCTGAACATGTAAGTTCTATACAAACTTTCTTGAAGCTCACACACAACATCGGCAATGACCCTTACCCATAAACCTCTGTGATGATTTTCACAAGATCTTTTGCATATGGGTTCAGTTGACGAGTTTGGCTTCCTTTGGCATTTTCAAAAGCATCATCAAAGTAGATATGGGCTTCAAAGGTGAAATCATCAAACGCTGATTCTGTCTTTGGTCTGTACTTGTCCATTCTTGTTAGAGAAACAGATAAAAAGCAAGAAAAAATACATTTTTACAAAGTAAAAATTAGGACTTTAAGATGAAACTCTTTCAAATTAGCTGGACTTATGTCTCATTAAAGTTTGCTCAAAATTGTTTTTATCTTAAATGTTTATTTTATCCTCAATAAAATCTGTTTATGAAGTTCAGATACTATCTTTGTGTATAACACGGGCTCTAAAGGTTTCAAGCAATTACTTTAACTCACCTGAAAATTGAGATCATGATATTCATCATCTCCTCATAGGTCTCATGCCACATTGTGGCACAGAGATACACCATAGCAGGACTGACTTCATCCCTTTTACTTATTATGACAAAAATTGCAAATATGAGAAACAGGCATCCATTGTAACATGATTATCGTACACACAAGAAAATAAACATGATGCATTGATACTGAAATTGCTGCCTAGAAAAAAGAATATTAAAGAGTTGTACAACACAAGTACAGGCAAACTCACTGTTTCTTTTTGCCTATTCTGGTCTGGATGTGAAAGCGGGTATTGAGGAGTAAGGATTGCTCAATAAAGGCTCCCTCATAAGTTCTTCGAACAAACAAGTCTTGTGTCTTCTGGATACGAGAGATATGAAGGTAGAAAATATGGATAGTGGCCAACACAAGGCCAATCCACCATGATGCTGCTGCACCTGAGGAAAAAAATTAAAGAAACAGGAAAATGAATTCAATACTTAAGCTAACATGGGAAAACAAACAAACAAAATATTTCAATGCATTTAATATCATTATAAACTAGCTTTGGCAATAATTAATGAAGTTGATTTTTTCATTAAATTTGTACCTGTGAGTAAGCCGATGTCCGCTGTGTTAGACATGTCCAGGAAGCACAGAGTTTCTGCAACATCCAAAACTAGCTGAGGGAAAAGGTTACCACTCAGACTTTGATTTCTTGCTTTCACTGCTACAGTACAGTATCTTGTGAAATTGATGTTTTCCGTTGTGTTCAGATTTATTTTGTAGTTCTGATAGTCAAAAATAACAGGGACGACGAACAGCACTATCACAGCCAGTGAAGCCAGGTACAAAGGCACGACGAAGCATCGGCGTACAGCATGCATCTTACAGGCTGCCAATACAAACCAATGACAGAGTGGTGAGGAGATCAGCTGGACCCCAATTATTATGGCGACAATTCTTGTTTCCCGGGTTGGAATGGAGGTCACGATGTTCCAGTCCATTTTGGCCAGAGGGACGTAGGCACCAAGCACACAGGCGGTCACCACAATCCTGAGTAGGCTGGACATTATGTGCAGCATGTTCTGACACTTGGTCAAGTCATTAAACAGATCTTTTTGGAAATTGGACTTGCTTTTCACACATATCAGCCTAAAGTAATTCTCCCACCAGTTGAAAGACACCAAGACTGATCCACCAACAGCAAGACCCACCCAAATAGCTGTCTTCACATCAGCAGGGTCTTTCAGAATGTACAGGGCAACGAAAATACCGAAACCCACAGCAGTAACCAGGGAGGCGATGATGGAAGGCAGCAGGAAGACATTTATCTTTTTGACAGCACACTGAGCGACTCCTTGCAGGAATGCAGAGAGGACAGCTACACCATTCAGGATTGTCATATTAGTCACAATGTCCAAGTGTGGCATTGCTACAATGGTAAGCACTGCCAACCCCACAGAAACTATAAACTCGAGGAATAAAACCTAAAGAACGAAAGAAAAGTACAATACAACAAATTTCAGAGAAATAAACGAATATAAAAAAGGCCCATATGTATTTTTAGGATCACATCAAATATAAGATACAGTTAAGAAATATTCACTTGTCTTACCAGGGCTACAGAAGCTTTTCTAGGCAACTTTGCTGATTTGTAACATGCTTTCCATATGCTTTTGAACAGCAGAAGAACACTGGGTGCAATGAGAGAGCAGCCAATACACAGCAGTGTGAGGGGTTTCTGTTCTGCACTGATGGTCTTTGTACCTTCATGGGACAAAGTGATGAGGAGAAGGAAAGAAGCCTGGAACACAAAACAAAACTGATTTGTTTCAGCTACTCGTAATATCCCAACCTTCCCTGACACCTGATGGTTCCTCATTAATATTTATTCTGTATCTTTCAACAGTTAAATATAAGTAATTAATAATTACAAATATTACAAATTAAAGCAATAAAAAGAAGCTAACCTTGCTACATATTGCTAGTCCAAACACAATGATAGCTACTGCAAGCAAAACAATGATCTTTAGAAGCTTTAACAGTTTCCAAGGTGTGTGCTCGTCTTCAATTATAGGAACCTCCCGACAGGTGTCCCACGGCCTCCTGGAATACAAAGGTTTATGATGAAAAAAAATCAATACGAGGGTGAATAGTTCTGAATAACACTGCAGAAAGACAGACAGACATACAAACAGACAGGATGAACCCCATGTGTAATCACGTGAAATGTATATTAACATCTACTGCTATTGACATAAATATATATAAAAGGGAAGTTGTATGATTTACTTACTCGTTTTTCTCAACATTCTCCTCCATCACACCTGCCACTTCAGGATGCTGCATGTGCTCTGCTGTTTTCTCCTACTTCTATCAAACATTTACGCACATATGTGTGACTCACAATCTATTTTAAGCCCCACCCAAATTAAAAAGCTGAAAAGTGTGTTGCAGGTTAAGCAGGTTCAGGTAACTGAATTCACAAATAGTGACACACAATAAGACAAGCTTACAAAACAATTATATGTAGAAACTATTTGTTTTTCAGTTACTGTTATTTCTATTGCAATTTAGGACATTTTAAATAAATACTAGTCATTTTGAAAACTGTCCATTTGTCACAACATACAACTATTAAAACAAGTAAAAGCTGAAACAATTTTATAATATAGTCATTAAAAAGAAATCAAAAATACACACAAAAATAACTACAATTGACGACAGATGTGTTTTAATATGTTTCAACAGCTGGGTCATGAAGAGATTTTCAATAGAAAAAAAACATTTGTTTGAATATTGTTTTTGTCCATTCATCCATCCATCCATTTCCTTCCGCTTATCTTGGGTCGTGTCGCAGGGGCAGTAGCTTAAGCAGAGAGACCCAGACTTCCCTCTCCCCAGCCACTTGGGCCAGGTCCTCGGGAGGAATCCTGAGGCGTTCCCAGGCCAGCCGGGAGACATAGTCCCTCAAGCGAGTCCTGGGTCTTCCCCTGGGTCTCCTCCCGGTGGGACGTAACCGGAACACCTCACCAGGGAGGCATCCTGACCAGATGTTCGAGCCACCTCAACTGGCTCCTCTCGATGTGGAGGAGCAGCGGCTCTACTCTGAGCCCCCTCCAGATGACAGAACTTCTCACCTTATCTCTAAGGGAGAACCCAGCTAGCCTGCGGAGGAAACTCATTTCAGCCGCCTGTATCCGTGATCTTGTTCCTTCGGTCACCACCCACAGTTCATGACTATAGATGAGGGTAGAAACGTCAATCGAGATCTTTGCCTTTCAGCTCAACTCTCTCTTCACCACGACAGACCGGTACAACACCCGCATAACTGCAGACGCCTTACCAATCTGTCTATCGATCTTCATTTTTCCCTCATTTACAAACAAGACCCCCAGATACCTGAACTCCTCCACTTCAGGAAGAGCCCCATCCCCGACCCGAAGAAGGCACCCTACCCTTTTCTGGCTCAAGACTATGGTCTCAGATATGGAGGTGCTGATCCTTATCCCAACCGCTTCACACTCTGTTGCGAACTGGTCCCGTGACGGCCGTAGATCACGTTTAGATGAAGCCAACAGGACCACATCGTCTGTGAAAAGCAGAGACCCGATCCTGAGGTCACCCTCAACACCTTGGCTGCGCCTAGAAATCCTGTCCATAAATGTTATGAACAAGATCGGTGACAGAGGGTAACCTTGGAAGAGACCAACTCTCACTTGAAACGAATCTGACTTACTGCCGGCAATGCAAACCAAACTATGACACCCGTCATACAGGGACCTAACAGCCCTTATCAAAGGGCCCGGTACCGCATACTCCCATAGTACCCCCCACAGGACTCCCTGAGGGACAAGGTTGAACGCCTTATCCAAGTCAACAAAACGTATGTAGGCCGGTTGGGCGAACTCCCACGCACCCTCCAGGACCCTGCTGAGGGTGTAGAGCTGGTCCAGTGTTCCACGGCCAGGATGAAAACCGCATTGTTCCTCCTGAATCCGATGTTCGCCTATCCGTCAGACCCTCCTCTCCAGAACCCCTGAATAGACCTTACCAAGGAGGCTCAGAAGTGTCATCCACCTATAGTTGGAACATACTCTGTGGTCCCCCTTTTTAAAGAGGGGTAGCACCACCCCGGTCTACTAATCCAAGGGAACTGCCCGCGATGTCCACGCAATACTGCAGAGCTGCGTTAACCAACACAGCCCTACAACATCCATAGGTTGAGGAACTCCGGGCGAATCTCATCCACCCCCTGGGCCTTGCACACTATTGTTTCTGTAATTACAGAATATCAATGTTTAAAGCATTTCCATAGGTAAAAGATCTAAAAGGACCACAAGTTGTGGCCAATTTATTTTCCATTTCAATAGCTTTTGTTGACACCAAATTTTCTACATCCTCAGTCAACAGGAGACACTGCAGCTGCACGAGTTGTAATACTACATATTCTAGGAGAGTGGGTGTCGATGGAACACAAGTTTTCTTTTAGGAGTAACAATTTAGTTTACAGACCAACTAATAATGCCCAGTATTTAATGGCTTATCAATGAATACTGCCTAAAAGCAGATGTGTTTATTTGCTGTTCTGGGGCCGTGTTCAGAAAGAATCTTAGGGCTAAAAGTGGGTCCTAACTGGCGAATTTAAAAGTAACTCCTAAAAAATGTGGTCTTGTCACTCCTAAATTGAGGACTCCTAGTTTCTTAAGATAAAAGTAATTCACAACCACTTTTAGGCCTAAAAGTAGCTCCTAAGTCTGGGAATCCTTAAAATAATTTAAGAGGACTCCTAACTCCCTAAGACCTATTCACAAAGACTACCAAAATGGCTGCAGCCAGACGCAATGTTTTGGATGATTCTGAATTGACCAAATGATACCGCCAAAAATTTTTATTGCAGATTTGGTGCCGGATGCAAGGATGTCTCCAACTAAACGTAACAACTCGATCAGTCCAGAAATTAAAAGTTTAGCAACACTAAGATATTTAGCCACAGGGAAAATGCAACTTTGCAACGCGGACGACTTGGGTATATCACAACCATCTATCAGCCAATCAATCCACCGAATTCTTAAAGCGCTCTGTCGACCACACATTATCCATCAATTCATCCGTTTCCCATTATCCAATTTATGCAAAGTATGTAGGGATGCCTCTATGACGGACATTGCCTACCTGTTGCAGCAGCATCCTTTTTATAAGCGGCGATCTCGTGCCGACACTGGGACTGTAGAGAATACCATCTCTTCTCACAGTCTTTGCCATTTGAGACACAGCTGGATAAGATGCATTTATGTTTCTGCTAATTTCCACACGTCTCTCTTTCTTCTTATTCGTAATCCCGGCTCCAAATCGCCCTTTGAGGACCGTCCTCCTCTCCAGTACCAACTGTGCCAGTAGTAATAGTTGGTCCTGCGACCAGTTATGTTTCCTTGTTCTTTTCTCGCCACTCATTTTCAGTTCACAAGGTGCTTTTCACAGTAGAGGGGGGTTCTATTTAAGATGTGGCTGATGTGCTAATTAGACAGCCTAATTGTATACAGCCTACTTCCAATCACTCCTTTAATATGATGCATCCATCCATCCATTATCTATACCGCTTTCATCCAATTCAGGGTCGCGGGGAGGGGTGGGCGGGGGGCGGTGGGCTGGAGCTTATCCCGGCTACCAGCTGGCGTTAGGCAGGGTACACCCTGGATAGGACACCAGTCTGTCGCATAATATGATGCATTTCACATTTTTTCGTTTTTAAACTTCATACTCTCTGTAAGTAGGCTATTGTGTGTAAATTATATGAAGTGTGAGTCTCGTGGCCGACACAAATATGTCATCGTGCATTATTTCTGCTATGTGCGCTGGTCATAATTACGCTTTTATGGACATTGAAGTTTTCCATTTCCTGGTTTCACACGTGTCATTCAACAATCAATCACACTGCTCTCTGTCTATTTACTCATGCATAGGAAATGATGTTTTGTCCTACGTAAAAGTAGCTCTTAGTGCGTTTGTGAATAGGTTTTAGACGACAACTCCCACGTAAGACTTTTTAGTGCGAGTTAGGAGTAACACCTAGCGGTAAGATAAGAGTCTTTGTGAATATGGCCCCTGATATCTAAACCAAAAATCATTGTTTTCTTCTTTTTCCTTAACAATACACTAAAAAAAGAGAATGCAGGTCCATCTTAAATAAATTGCTTGAATCTCTTACAAGTAATTGAATTAAGTTTATCCAAGTTATTAAGTTTGTTAAGTTGTCAAATTAAAAAAAAGTAAATTAATTAAGTTAGAACTAAGTTTGACTGGCGTTCTCTTTTTTCTGTGTAAGTAATGCTGAAGCAGCATAGAATATACAGCAGACTGACATCTACAAAAACCTAGACAGTCTTCTAGACTCTAAACAGGTTTGACCAGCTTTTTACCAAACCAACAGTAACTAAAGTGCAAGCAGTAATCACAGGGTTCCAAGCCCTACCGTGCCAGTCAGCCTCTGGCCCCGCCTTCCCCACGCCATATTAGGATGGATCACTAAGTCGTGACTCAATCGATTTAGGAATTTGCAGGGCAGTGCTCACTCCTTAACGGTGCATTACAATGCATTTGTGCATGGGTAGTAAGATACAAGCAAATCTATCCTTTGGCCCCACCCTCTTTCCACTCCCCTCCACCTGTCCCATCATCTTACCAAACCAGGTCTCTTTGAATTTTGACCTAGAGTTCTTAATTGGCAGGAGACTGCTTTATCCTTAAATATAAAGATAATCTCTTTGCAATGTGTTGGGATGGTAGCCTGCTATACTCATTAGAATAAAAATGATAATACATTTCCCAAATATTCGAAGAATTGATGTCTATACCTGGAGCAATACAGACTCATTGCAGGGTTTTTGCATCTCTCGCTTTTGAGATTTCAAAAAATGTAAACCGTGAGTTAGATATTTATTTTCAATGCAGAGACCAACTCAAACTTATATAAAATACATGTTTTATTATAGAAATTCCAAAATATTCTCTAGGGTATATTTCTATATCTAGAAACATATGAAATTATTTTAAAGTCTTCACATTCAATTGTCATAATAAAAAATGGTGTTTTGCCATTATTAAATAATAATGGAAGAACATATCTAAGATGTAGAAACACAAATTTTATAAACTGTGGTCTGATGATCAGGTAGTCACTATCCAGGTGAGGGCTCCACCTGTGTCTTCAGGAGATTCTAACAATGCAAAGCAGGCTGAAATGTGTAAATGTACTGGATAAATCAAAGAACATAATCCAAACAGTCCTTCCTGCTTTGTCCAGCTGACAGTGGGTTTGTTGAAGCACGTGCATAATAGTGTCTTCCACACCAACTCCACAACAATAAGTAAACTACAGGCGTCCATATATGTTCTGATTTGCTTACTCAGGTAGGCCAACAGAAGTCACTACCAGGAACTTCATGATGTGAGATGTCAGGGCAACATGTCTGTAGTTACTGATAGTTAGTTTTCTTTGGTACTGGAACAAACTTTAAACTTTATTTATTTATAAAGTACTTTTCAAGCAGTTTCTCAACGTGCTTTACAGATTCAAAATGGCCCCACAACACCCCAACCCTCCCTTCAAAAAGCAAAAATAAAATCATTATCTCAACTACACCCCCTCCCAAGCCATCAGCCATACACACATACACACACACTTAAAAGCTTCTCAAAACAGCAGGCTGAGTACAGATGAGCCACGAAATGCCATCTGCATCATCATCAGCAGATCCACAGCAGCAGCCAAGGCACTGACCCAGGGCGCCCAGAGGAGGGAGGGCTGGTACCTCCACACAAGCACTACCTTGGGGGCACCCAGGCAGCCACAGCCGGGGGATTGCCATGACAGGATGAGCTGCTGAGAAAGCTGTCTGAGAAAGACAGAATTAGCTTTATCAGACAACTATAGTTTAAAAAAAAGCACAGCTCAGCAGGCTGTTTTTGTTTGTAAATGTGGGTAGGGGTAGGGCTGTGCACTAGATTGCTTTTTCTTTTTTTTTTTCTTTTTTCTTTTTCTCTATTTTCTTTCTCACATTTGTACCACCAAATCTCTTTATCACCTTTTTTCCTTTTTCTCTCTCACACACACACAGACTTTTATCATGGCATATTCATGTTTTTCCATCATACTTTCATTCTGTACACACCTGTATGGTGCATTATTTGCCTCGCTTTATCTCTGCTTCTGGTTTTTTCAATCTGGCAACCCCATGGACAAACCAAAATTACACCTATATTCATCCTTGGCGATAGTACATGTCTAAGGTTTATCTTAGCTCTATGAATCCTGTAAAATTTCTAACATGGAATATTCGTGGCTCTAGCTCCAGAGATAAAACGATTAAGATTTTCAACCATCTTACAAGATTGAAGGCAGATGTCGTCTTACTACAGGAGACTCATAAATCAAGTTCAACAGCTAATGATTTAAAAACACCAGAGTATCCTAATATATTTTCTTCATGCTATAACTCTAGACAACGAGGAGTAGCAATATTAATAAATAGAAATACTAATTTTAAAGTAATAGACACAGCTACAGATCCAGAAGGTAGATTTATAATATTAAAACTATTTTTAAATAACCAAAAGTTATGTATAGTTAGTATATATGGTCCAAATGTTGACGACCCCTCATTCTTTCATTCTTTCTTCTCGGTTATGGCTAATCACATGGATTGCTCACTTGTTCTTGGGGGAGATTTCAACTTTGGACTAAATGAAGAAATAGACAGGCTGAGTACAGCAGGGACTCAGCGCAAATGGCAATCCATAGATATAGTTAAACAGTACATGAGCGATTATGGACTCTGCGATGCATGGCGATCGCTTCATCCCAACGACAGAAAATACACTTTTTACTCAAACGTACATTATTCTTATTCTAGATTGGACTATTTGTTAGTCAGCAGCTCACTGTTGAATGACATTTCAGACACTGAGATACATCCTATAGTGATCAGCGATCACGCTCCTGTTTCTTTAAATTTAGCAAATAAAATTGCAACCCTTCAATATAAAAATTGGAGATTTAATACATCATTACTTAAGGATAAAGAATTTATTAAATATATTGAAAAAGAATGGGCTTCATACATGGAATTTAATGATCTCCCTGGTATGTCGCCATCCACTCTATGGGAAGCAGGGAAAGCTGTGATTAGAGGTAAAATAATTTCATTCTCATCAAATAAAAAGAGAACAGAAAATAAACATGTTCAGGAATTAGAAGAAACTATTAAATCATTAGAACCTTCCCTGGATAAAGAGAGCTTAAGTAAAATAAGGAAAGCAAAATTAGAATTAAATGAAATTATTAATAAAAGGACGCAGTTTTTAATCCAAAGACTTAGAATAGAAAACTTTGAACATAGTAATAAATCAGGTAGCTTCTTAGCTAATCAGTTAAAAATAAATAAAGAAAAAACAACTATATCTGCAATCAAAGACAAAATTGGGAATATAATATATGACCCTGAAAAAATAAACAACACTTTCAAAGAATTTTATGAGACTTTATACACACCAGAGATAAACCCTTCAAATAATGATATTGTACAATTTCTGGATAAAATAACTCTTCCTAAACTTTCAGACAGTCAAGCAAAGGCCCTGGATTCACCGCTAACAGTGTCTGAACTCCAGGAGGCCCTCCAATCCATGCCTAATAATAAAGCTCCAGGTCCAGATGGATTTCCAGTAGAGTTCTATAAAGAATTCTGGAATATTCTGGCACCAACATTTTACAAAATGTTGCAGGAAACAAAGGAAAATGGTCGAATACCACCAAACATGAATTCTGCCTACATCAATCTTCTATTAAAACCAGGAAAAGACCCTATGTCTCCTACCAGTTATCGTCCCATTTCTCTTATCAATGTGGATCTGAAAATAATTTGCAAAGCTCTTGCAAGAAGGATAGAGAAAATAACACCTCTAATAATCCACCCTGATCAAACAGGTTTTATAAAAGGTAGGCTCTCTTCCACAAATTCACGTAGATTAATAGATTTAATAGACTATTCCCACTGTAAAAACGTCCAAACCAATATATTATCTTTAGATGCAGAAAAAGCATTTGATAGAGTTAACTGGAAATTTTTATTTGCAGCCTTAAATAAATTCGGATTCAGTAATTCTTTTGTAAACTGGTTAAAAATATTATACAGCTCACCAACAGCATGTATTAGGACCAATAATCAAACATCATCAAGGTTCTTTCTTCAGAGAGGTACCAGGCAGGGATGTCCACTTTCTCCCTCCCTCTTTGCTATTTTTATTGAACCATTAGCAGCAGCAATCAGGCAAAATAATAATGTTAAAGGTATACAATGCAACAAAATAGAACATAAAATCAGTTTATACGCAGATGATGTACTACTTTTTCTACAGCATTCACAAACTTCCTTGTATCAGGTAATTGAGTTAATAAAATCTTACTCAAGAGTTTCAGACTATTCCATAAATTGGTTAAAATCTACAGTCCTTCCAATCAACTGTTCTTACCAGAGTCCTGTTGCTTTACAGCTCCGGTCGGGAAATATTACATATCTAGGTATCCATATCTCACCAAGACTGGCAGACTTATCTAAGCTAAACTACGTCCCACTTTTAAAAAAAGTGGAAGATGATCTGGCAAGATGGAAATCCCTTCCAATATCACTTATTGGAAGGGTAGCTACAATAAAAATGATGGTTTTGCCTAGAATCAATTATTTATTCTCAATGATCCCAAGCAAACCATCACCTGATTGGTTTAGATCTCTGGACTCTTCTGTTTCTAAATTTCTTTGGAAAGATAAACCCCCACGTATCAGCTTAAAAACACTACAGAAGTCCAAAGATAAAGGAGGTCTAGACCTACCAAACTTTCGTCATTATTTCTTAGCCAACAGACTCCAATACACATCAAGATGGGTAAAACACAGTTATATCGATGAGTGCTGGGTAGATGTAGAACAGACACTATGCAATAAGATAAAACTTTCAGATCTACCTTTTGTTAGCTCAAATATAAAACAAAATGAATGTTTCAAAAGTATAAATATCAGCTCCTCTCTGACAGCTTGGTGGGAATTTCTTAAAATGACAAAGACCTCACTAGTCCCATGCAGGCGTACACCCATCTGGAATAACCCGGATATCTTACAAAAAAAATGCATGATCAACTTTCCAGGCTGGAGTTGTAAAGGAATTGAATACCTGGAGCATATATTTGATGGAACAGACTTTATCCAATTTAATACATTGGTTACACAATTCGGAATTAACAAGAATAAATTCTTAGAATACCAACAAATTAAATCAATTATAAAAAATAAATTTAGGCTCAATACAGTTGATTTACAAATTCCAGGAAAAGTTTTAGACTTCCTTAATCTTAACCCTCCCAAACTGCTATCTAAAATATACAAAACATTAAATAGAATAGATGAATCAATAGCCCTTCCTATTTCAAAATGGGAGATGGACTTGTCCATCTCAATAGACCAAAACCTCTGGTCTCAAATTTCATTAAGAACCTTCAAATTTCTTAAAAATCCTAATCTACGATTAATACAATATAAAATCCTTCATAGAGTGCATTATACAGGGCAACGGATGTTCAAGATGGGTTATACGCCGTCTGATACCTGTTTACAATGTACAAGCAATCTACCAGACAATTATATTCATGCTCTTTGGTTCTGCCCACCTGTTAAGAAATATTGGTACCAGATATGTGAAGATCTATCAAAGTGTCTGAAATGTAATATCACACCTGCTCCCACAGTTTGCTTGCTGGGAAATGTAGATGAAGTTACCATGGATACAAAGTCTATGCAATTATTTTACATCGCCTTATGCATCGCTAAGAAAAATATCCTCTTGAACTGGAAAAATAAAAATACTCTGAATATTAATCAATATAGAGATCTCCTTCTGGATTACATTGGTCTAGAAACGGCATCTGCCTCCACATCTGATCAATCTTTCTGGTCACCCTTGATCAGTTCCATCACCTAGTGGGGTCGGGCCCTTGATTCCGTTCTGTGGGACACGGTTGCCGATGTGGAGCTTAAG